>MEHQ01003265.1:0-18107 GCA_008828725.1 Saccharina japonica
GTTTTATTGCCATCACCATCCAGGTGCTTGGTAGATCGTATCGAAAAATCGATCGAGACTTGATCGATTGAACGGTTCTATCGGCTGGGGCTATTGGTTGACTGTGACCCAGTTTTGATTAGCTCGGGGTGTTTTGGGGTTCGTGGTTGGGTTTGTCGCCAGGTTTTGAGTTTTTGAGGGGTGCGTTCGCGTTTAGAAGTCGGCGCTGCTGCGTGCACCCAGAGGGGGGGGGGGTTCTCCCGCAACCGCCTGTTCTCTATGAGTCAGGGACGACAGTGTCTCGTGTTACAGCACTAGGACTGTATAATTCAAACAAACTCGCGTGCGCGATTGGCAGATGCAGTGTTGCGTTCATGTGAGCTAGCGTGAGCCACTGCGGGGCTTCCATCCAATTTCGTCTCCCTGGCCGTATTTTATGGCTTGACCCTTTCCTGCCCCTGTTTTTTGTTTTTCTATGTTTCCAGCTGTTGGCCCCAAAAAAACGTTTTGGCGCAGTGTCTTAAAGGGATACAAGGAATATTTGCCGCGCGTAGGTAAACAAGCCCCCCCCCCCCCCCCCCCCGTCTCCCCCGCCTCCGCCTCTCTTGAAACCTTGGAAAGGCAAGAGGTGGTTGTGAGGGCTTGGCATTCGGTGCGGCGGTCCCCGGACCTCGCTGACGCTGGGTATGATGATAGTACAAATCCCGGGGTCAGTGCAGGCGTTTCCGCTTGTTGGTTGATGGTGCGGCGGACCATTCTACTCTTCCTGCCTGGCCCCGCCCTCCCCCCCTCGGCCTCTGTCGCGTCTCCCCTCCCTCCCTCTCTCTTTTGTGTGAGGAAATTTCGGGTGTTTTTTGCGATGCTTTTTTTTTTGGCTCTTGACAGGTTCCGACAGGCTCCCTCCCTCCTCCCGAATGGCTCCCCGAGACATTGATTTCCCCCTCCCCGTTTTGTCTGGAAGAATTGAGAAATGTGGGGCAGAGGGGGGAAAATCGATACCGGTATGATACGAATTAAATTAGTTGGCTGGGAAAAAAATGAGGAGGTTTAAGAATTTTGTTCTGTTTCTAGTTGGAGCGATGGGTTGATCAGTGGGGCGTTGAGGGGTGCTCGCTCTGGTTTGTGCGCGTAATGTGCTCGCGCAGGCAGGCAGACAGGCAGGCAAGCAGCGTCGATCCTTTTTTTCGCTTCACGTGTGGATGGATGGATGCGTTGCTTTTTCTTTTTTTCTTGCTTTCTCTTTTTTGTTTTTTTTGTTTTTTTTTCTTTGTTTTTTTTTAGCCTTTTTCGTCTCCGGCCTTTGTTCCATTTTTGAGCGTGGAAGTGGTGGTGATTGGTGGTGGTGGTGTTATTTTTGCGCTACGACGCAGGGCGCTAGGCAGTTAGTTCACACTCGGTTCACCTGTATACCTACCTGTCTTGTGGTCGGATGGGCTTTGTTTTGTGTACCTTACCGTAGCCTATCGTAGCCTGTCGTAGCCTATTGTAGACTGCTGTAGCATGTACTGTGATGTTTCAAAACATCTGGGGGGTGGGGCATTTTGCAGCCCCCTTCCGGCTCCGGCTCTAGATTCCGTTCGATTCGGTTGGATTCGGTTTGGTTCGGTTTGGTTTGGATTTGGTTTGGTTTGGTTCGGTTCGATTCCGTTCGGTATGGTATGGTCCGATTCGATTCGGTTCGGTATGGTTCTGTTCGATTCTATTCGTTTTTGCGGAAAAATCGGTTTTGTGTTTGTGTGTGTCGGGGGTGGGGGGGGTGGGGTGGCAAACATAATGGTAAGCCAAAGGACTGAAACTGTTTGGTGAATGTCGGAGTTAATAACTCGTTGCGCTAGCGACCTGCCCCGTAGTCATTGCAAAGCCATGCAAAGAAAGCTCTGCCTGATGCAATACAGTAAAAGTCGATAGCATAGCACCGGGTTGGTGCAGTCTTCTTGTCGATAGGTCTCCCATTCTACTGCTGCGCAAACAAGCTTGTGTTTTTCTGGAGGCCACTTTTTTTTTGTTGTGTGCGCTGTGTTTTCTAGTCATACAGTAAAGGTCGATAGCATAGCACCAGGTTGGTGCAGTCTTCTTGTCGATAGGTCTCCCATTCTACTACTGCGCAAACAAGCTTGTGTTTTTCTGGAGGCCACTTTTTTCTTGTTGTGTGCGCTGTGTTTTCTAAGTCTTCTCCCGCCGCCCCCCCGCCCCCCCCCCCCCTGCCCCGCGATCCCGCCTCTACCCCCGCGCTCGCCGCGAAGGTTTTGCTTGGTGTTTGTTTTTCCTGTACGAAGTAAGCACTGATTTTTTTTCTTGTCGTTTTGTCATTACGTTGTGTGTGGCGGCCGGTTGTTTGTAAGGCGTGGTGTGGGTGCGTGCTTGTCCCGGGGTTTAGCCTAAAATATATATTTTTCAAGTACCTAGGTACCAGGTAACAACTAAAGGTGGTTCTTTCCCGGCACGCTTTTTTCTTTTCTTTTCTATTTTTGGGAGATATTTTTTATATTTTTGGGAGATATTTTTGGGTAAAGTTATCGCTGGGAATCGTACGGCGTGTGTTGTTAGGATATGTATCCGCTGTGTGTGGCCGTCAACGTTCGTCCATCGAAGATTCGATGTATCCGTTTTCAATTATCGACTATCGGTAATCGACTACGAGTACCAGTATCGTTTATCGATTATCGATTTTCGATTATCGCAACCAACTGCTGTGGTTTGTCGATCGCCGATTACCGAGTGTCGCAACGATGGTTTTCAGTTATCGATTTATCGACTATCGATTGCCAACTATCGATGTCGACTACCAGGAGGTACGAGTATCGGTTTCCAACTATAAAATGCCGAATACCTGGCACCGATTTGCCGAATGTGAATTATCGATGGTCGATTATCTTACATCGGTGGTCAATTGATCAACTACCACCGATGATCGATTATCAATTGTCGATGGTCGACTATGGATCGTCGGGTACCAGGAGGAGGGATCGGGGGGTGGGGGGGTGTGGAGGGGAGGGGCGTTGGCCTGTGTTCGCTCAGCGTGCCTGTGTTCGCTCAGCGTTTCCCTATTTTCTCTTTTTTTTTACCTGGTTAGGACGTGCAGCATAGATAGGGGGACAACTACTGTACGAGGTTTGTGGACAATTATGGACCTAAACAAATACTGCCAGTTAGTTGTACAGCAGGAGTAGTACGTAGACAAAACATTTTGTCTTTTTTTTTGCCTACAGATAGATACGTTTGTTTCTGTTTTTGGTTTTACGAGCAGCATAGTTCTATTGAGGTTTGTTCACCAGTAAGTGTTGGGTCGTAAGCACGACTAGATACCAGATGTACAGCAGCAGAAGTACGTAGACCATAAAAAAAAGTATCACCCATACCGACCGGCGGTATCTGTTACAACGTACTCGTACTCGCATTGTACGTATAAATAAATAAGGGATGGATTAATGAGCTATCTATCCATTTGCTTTTTTTTTTCTCTCTTTTTTTTCGTGTCGAGAGACTGGCGATCGGGCGTCGTTGGTGTTGTGACGGCGGACAAGCGAAGCGCTATGGCTGTAACTGACTGTGGCCGAGTCTACGACTGTGCGCTGCGGGTGGGTGCAGGCTGTAGCTGTTACTCTGTTGTGGTTATCGCTACCTGTAGCTGTGACCGAGTCTGCGGCTGTGGCGGCGGGGGTGGGCGTCTTGTCCATGTTCCACCACCAGTTAACATTTGATGCGGGGTTCCTCCCTCTTCTTCTGCTGCTGCCGCCAGCATTGATTGGCGGATTGAGTAACTGAATGGTGAATTGATTGTTGATTGCCGCCGGTGTCTGTCCGTTGGTCGGTCTGTTCGTCCCTTGGTCGGTCTGTCCGTACCGTCCATTTGGAAGCAAAACGAAACGACCGCGACTAAACATAAAAGGAAAGCGCGTGATGTACAGCCGTAACTGCCACTACTACCCGAGATATAGACACCGGGCGCAGTAATAACAGCAGTATGCTGTGTGTGGTATACACATACAAACAGGCCGGAGGGGCATGTGTCAACTGACGATATAAAGCCGTCGTGTGGTATGGGCGTCGATCGATTGGGGTCGTTTGAGGGGAGGGCGGGGGGGGGGGGGGGGGGGGTCGTGACTCCTTAGTTTACACCTACGAAGTTTTTTAGACGCATGCTACGTACGATAGAGGTGCACCCTTATTTTTTGTGGGGGTGGTCACTTGAGGAGCCTCTATCTATACGCCACCCAAATCATGTTTTTAGAGGAACATAAAAGTGCTGCATACATACCCCGATGAGGCAATTACATGGCCAAAGTATACACTAAAAAATATTGCAACATACCAAAATGGAAAAGTTCGATGATTTTGGGTTAACCCCTTAAGAACTGGTCCCACGAATTTGGGGACAAACTACTAGGAATTAGTGTGGGGCATTTTTTTTCAGTTCTGAATGGGTTAAGTAGCCCGATCATTCAGGAAACGTTTCAGCCAAATAAAGGTATACCTTATACCTCTGTTATCGTAGCATCTATCGTAGCAGGCGGCAGTAGTAGTATAGTTGGTGTGGGATCGAAGGGGCAGCCAAGACTCGGGACCAAGAAGAGACAGACCCGAGGCTACTACTACTACTACTGTTGTCGTGTGTATACACCAATAATAGATGGAAGATCATTGGTGTCGGTGTGGTGTTATCTATTACGGTGTTTACACTTCGTTTTCGTCAGTGTATGTACAGGATATAACAAGCAACAGACCGAAGAAGGGCTTCTCGAGTTCAGTGCCAGTATCGTATTAATGTGTTAGCACTTCGCAGTCGTCAGTCAACAAATCAGTATCGTATTAACGTGTTAACACTTCGCAGTCGTCAGTCGACTAATTGACCAACCAATTGACCAACTACAGTACCTGATCCCACCCCACCCCATCGCAACTCCCGTTATACCGACCCCGCCCCACCCACGCCTCCGGCGTGACCCGCCCGTTATGGTCAGGCATACAGGCTTAACTCCTTTCCTTGCGCTCGCTCTGAACGACAAAAACAAACAGAAAAACGCGTGCTACAAGTTAATACGCAGCCTCACGATTTTGCCTGTGCCCCCCAGCGACACCCCCCCCCGCCTCGGAAGAAGGGGAGGCAACTCCCTTATCTATAGGGCAAGGGAAGGTAACTGATCGCCGAAAGGCAAGGCAGGGGAAGGCAGCTGCCACCTTATCAGGCAAGGCAAGGCAAAGCAACTGCGCCATCTTCGAGGCTTTCGATGTGTGTGGGGGGGGGGGGTTGTTTCTTTACGCAACAAGCGAGTACTTTTCCGTCTGTTGTCCTGTGCTGACTGACTGACTGGGCTTGTAAAGCCCGAATGCATATGCCTGTCTGGTAAGGCTGTGAGCATGTTAAAAAAACAAAACCTCGACCGAGGCGAAAAACAGCAGGCCAACCAGCAGGCAAACAGGCTAACAAACCAACCAACTTACCAACCAACCAACCAAGAGTTCAATCAGCAAAACAGATGAGAGCCCTGGAATCGGAAAATAAACTAATAAGAAAAAAAACTGCCGTCCGTATAGATATGTTGGTATAGATGTGATATCGTCGTGTCACGTCGTGCCATACTGCTGTATGTCGTCGTAGGCTCAGCCGGTGCCTCGTCAGTGGGAAGAACGCCCCACGCAAACAATAGCAACCTAAAAAACGAAAACAATCAACTAATAATAAAAAAAATTCGCGCATGCTTTTAATAATGTGACAAAAGACAAGCACGGCACACGCAGGGGGGAGGGAGAGACCCGCCGACCCGGGTACCTATGCATCAGATTTTTATTTTATTTTATTGTTTACGTTCTCCTTCTCTCAGTGTCTATTTTTTTTTTGTGCGGGAGGCGGAGGGGGGGGGGGGGGGGAACACTCTTTTCCTCCAAAACAAAAACGCCTTCGGTTGAGAGATGGTGTCAGATCGAAAACGTTCGCTCCCGGTACACGTCGGAGCAGCCTCCCCCCCTCGCCTATTTTATAGGTTGGATGGGATGGGTGGGCAATGGAACGCCTATGATAGGTGCTCCCCCCCCCCCTTCCTCCGATTAATAGCTTGAACGGACGGGCAATCCATCCATCAATCGCCCCCGTACGATATGTACGATGCCGCGCCTGGGCGAGCGCGGCCATCTCTTGCCACCGCGGGCGGCGGTCCCGGCTAACCACGTTTTTATCCGCGACTCGCGGCCCGTCTGCCAGTACGAAGAGGCAGCAGCAGCAGCACCAGCGGCGGCAGCAGCAGCGGCAGCGGCAGCAGCGGCACCAGCACCAGCAGCACCAACCAGCAGCAGTAGTAGTAGTAGTAGCAATGGTGCAAGGCGGTGATAGCTCAATCGAAAGAAGGCGGCACGCAGCGCAATGCCGTGCGTGTCGCAAACTCACAATATTCAAGTTTGCGGTTATCGTCCGTTATAACGGAAAAGCGAGAAATGACACAAACCGGCCGGCTATACACGAGCATGAATGACACAAGTAGTGGGATGTCGTCAGTCCTCAAGGCTGGCTGGCACAGGCCGTCAACGAAAACATAAAACACGGGGGCTGGCTGGCTGGCTGGCTGGCTGGCGGTTGCTGATTCAGCCTAAAAACACCGATTATAACTCCGATTGCGAGTCCGATTCCAGATTCGATCGCGACTCCGCTTTCGCTTCCGATCCCCTTTTCGATTCACACACTGATTCCGATTCCACTTTCGATTATCGTTCCGATTCCACTTCCGATTCCGTTTTCAACAGCGCGCGGAATGCGCCTCCGCGGACCCGTTCGCTTGTGGCAAGCATGACACAAAACAAATAGTACATATATACATAGAGGTACATACATACATACCATGCGGTTCTTTCATAAATAAGACGAATCGGCAGAAACAAAAGCTGCAGGTAGTCGCAGCTACGTAGGGTAGAGCACTTAGAAAGACATTTTCGTGCCCGCAGTTTTTTTTTTTTGCTACGTACTGCTATATACGACTGAAACCGATACTCCGTCCGTGCCTGATTAATAGTGTAGTGATTGATGTCCTGTCGTGTATCCCTCGAAAACGAAAAAACAAAACAAAACAAAAAACAAAAAACAAAAAAACGAATACGAAAACGAAAACGAAAAAAAAAGACAAAAAAAGGAAAACCAAGCCAAGCCAAGTCAAAAACCAGACCACAACCGAAACACCACACAAATCGTCCACCCAACTCGAACTCCGCAGCAATAAAAAATACCAGAGCAATCGGTAAACAGAGCAGCGTGCAAACACACACACAACGAGCCTTACAGCCCGTGGGCCTTCATCACGCAAGCCATGGACTACTATCCAACGTGGCGGGGGGTAGCGCGGCGACGGGCGCCGGCGAGGCAACCCGCCGGTAGACCGGCCTCCCGCGGAAGCAGCTGCAGAACGACGCGCAGAACGTGCTGCTTCTCCCGAAATTTCCTCGCATTTTCTTCGCTAGTCGTCCGGCCGCCTGCTTCGCCATCAGCTGCGAACATTTTTGTTGTTGTTGTTGGTTGGAACGAAGCGCCAGTATAGGCAGGACACTAACGTGAGACCGGGGGGGGGGGAGGGGGACAGTGGGAGGGGGGTGGGGTTACAGGAGACGATGGGGAGGAAAACGTAAACATCCAGCGGGTGGGGGCGGGAATGTATTCCTCGTTCTCCTTGCCCTCCTCCTCCTCGTGTTGTAGGGACGTCAACTCGATGCATCGCTCACTGGCAAGTTTTTTTTTTTTTAAATTGCTGAACGTACTTCGTATACGTACAAGTAGTGCGCTAATGACACACCAGCGAAACAAAAAAAAAGGAAAAAGAGAGACACCACATATAGACGATAGTGCAGTGTAAACACAAAATGCGGAGAGGGTCCATCAACATTATTAACGTTGCGAGCGAAGAAAGAAGACAACAGGAACTAAATAAAGAGTGAAAAAAAAAAAACGAAAAAAAACAATGCCCACCAAAGGAAAGGAACCAGACCAACCACGCAACAAAAAACATGACACACCTACTCGTAAAAAAAACGCAAAACCAGTGGAAACCCACCCACCCACCCACCCACTCACCCAACCACCCACAATGAGGTGACAACATAGTGCCTATTTCGCACATCTAGTAGTCCCTGCGAGAGCTAATCCTCACCACGGTCGATGAGGCAACACGAGAACAACCACAGCGACGAACAAACAAAACCACAAACAAACAGATGCAAAAAACATGGGGGGGGGGCAGGAGGGGAGAGGCACCCACCCTTCGCACGACGATCGCATCGAATAATAGATTGTATGTACCTCTGTGTTTTTGCGCTCCACGCGCGTCAGCTTTTCCCTTAGCGCATCCGTCTCCGATCGCCGCCGTTCCTCCTCGGACAACCTCTCGTCCGCTGCAGCGCGCCGCCGCGACGCGACGCGATCGACGCGGTATGATACGACAGCACGCGCACGGGTGGGGGGGGAAGGAACGGAGTTAACAAAACACCCCACGCAAACACACGCAGATACACAAGAAGACACAGAGGACACGCGCTTACGAGCACCTGCACATGCAAACACATTATTACCTGGTACAACTATGTCCCGAAATATAAGAACAGTTTGTACGTCAATACTTAATCTAAACGTTCGTTACATTTCGAGACGGTGGAACATGTGGTACTAATCTGCCCGGAGGACGTATTTTGTGGAAGGATCGCTTGGGGTATTAATCTGTGTGCCAATGTGGACGGAAATATAGTAACCGTTTCAACTCTGATATCAGTATCAAACGGTGATTATATTTTCCGGCCAAAGTGGTACGTATTCATGTGAATATCAAAAGGTTATTTTACACTTCCGGACAGAGCGGAGACCAACACATACAAAACCGGTACCTGGTATATACTACTAACTACTACAAACACAAACAAACACGTACGTATGTATGTTATGGTATGTATATACCAGGCACCGATACGTATTATGCACACAAATACACCAGAGTCTACGAGTCTACCGGTAGTCACATACGACACATACGAGTACATATATATGACACGTATACTAATACTTCGTACACATATTATACACATGTGCTTTGTTTTTTTCCACACCCCTTCCAGTGGAGGATCCAACCGCAGGACCCATCGTAGCGACCTGCGGACGGAACCGCTACACGAGAGGATGCAGCCGTTACACGAAATGATGAAACCGTTACACGAGAAGATGAACACCGTTACACGAGGATGAAACGGTTACTATTGAACCGTTACATGGGGGGAATGGACCCTACGTGAGAGGACGAAACCGCCATATGCACGAGAGGATCGAATCGTTACATGAGAGGATGCAACCGTTACATGAGGACAAAACAGCAGTTACATGAAAAAGGCAATAAACTATACCGTACATCAAAACGCCTCCGGGGAACGGGTGGAAAACACGAAGGTCTTGGAGATCATCCCTATATATATACCAGGAAATATAGATGTATACAGTATTGTACCTTCTTGTCGCTGTTCGAAGACTAGCCTCTCCGCCCTCTCCAAGGCTTCTCGTGTTCGTTTCAGCCGCTCCGTCACTTCGGCCAGCTCCACGAGTTTTTTAGACTGCGACACGCCGGAGTCCGACAGCTGCTCTCACCCGCAGAAGAAAAAGAAAGAAAAAAAGAAAAAGAAAAGCAGAAGCCGAAGCAAAAGCAGAGGCAACAGCAGAAAAAAAGCAAGCAGAAGCAAAAAACAGAAGCAGAACGCAAACAAAAAAAAACAGAAGGATTGGGAGAGAGATCAGACACAACAGCAACAGAAGCAGCAGCAACAACAGCAGCAGCCCGTTCAGCGGGTCGGGAGTGTACTAGCGTCTATATGTACGTGTATATATATTTCATACGTGCATTTACTGCTATCCATAGTTATCGCTGGTGTTCGTAGGCTGTAACTACAGCTTACGCATCTCTGAGGAAACCTCGGTACCAGGTATGTATGAGGGGAAAACCCCTTTCTACATGTAGTACAATAGACACCAAACACAAAATAACCGAGGAAAAAAATTGACGCAAACATTCAAGCACGAAAGAACAAACATGGTTGGTCCGGGCGGAGCTTTTAGCGTACCACACCACAAACCCGAGAAACGAGGGGATGGGGGGGGGGGGGGGGGTCAGCTCCCCGCCAGCCAATTAATCGGATGAAACCGGACGCCAGTTTTAGAGATGCAGGGTAGTGCTAACGGTGCGTAGTGAATTGTTTAACCAACCGGTTTCGCAGCCAGTTCCACCAAAAAAGCATGATGACGAAAACAAAAAACACACACACAGAGCAGGCAATGGCAACTGCAGCCGTAGGACGAAAAAAAAGGCCGACAACAAAAACCAAAAACTACAAAAAAAAACAGACCCACAACAAATAATAAAACACAAACACAGCCGATTTTAAGCAGCCGGCAGAAAAATTCGACAACAAGTCAATGCCACTAAAGCAGCCGGTACGTAGTAAATAAATACATCATTGACACAAAAAAAAACTGCCGGGATAAACAGCCAGCACACTTGACAAAATAAAACAAAATACACAAAAACTGCCTACAAAAACAGCCAATAAAAGCACATGAACAAAAGCCGGTTGACAATGAAAACAAAGACACAAAAACAGCCGACACAAGCAGCCAACAAGAGCAGTTGACAATAAAACAAAAGGCACAAAAAACAACCTACACAAGCAGCCGACAAAAAAACAGTCGACAATAACTCATTGACGCGCCTGCTCCAGAGCGTTCGCCAAAGCTTTCTCGTTGGCGTGAGACCGCTCCTCCGCGAGACTCGCCCCCTCCTGCACGGAAGACGCCTCCTTTTCCCGAAACTCCGCCGCCGCCAGCAGCCCCTTGTTCTCCGCCTCTAGGTGTCGAATCTTCTCGCGAGCCACGCGCATGCTGCAAAAAACGAAAGAGCAAAGCACGAGTACTTGCTATTACGTACGGTTGTAGTTTTTTTGTATTAATAGTGATAATATGAATGGTAGAATTGGTGGTAGTAGTAGTAGCAGCAGTAGTAGTGGTAATAGTAGTAGTAGTAGTAGTAGCAGTAGCAGCAGCAGTAGTAGTAGTAGTAGTAGTAGTAGTAGTAGTAGTAGTAGCGGAAGTAGTCGTAGTAGAAGCAGCTGTAGCAATCGAATTATGTAGTAGTAGTAGTAGTAGTAGTACCAGTAGTATATAGCAGCAGCAGTGCAGTAGTAGTATAGTTACGAGTAGTATTAGTAGTAGTAGTAGTAGTAGTAGTAGTAGTAGTAGTAGTAGTAGTAGTAGTAGTAGTAGTAGTAGTTAGGTATAGCATCACGTGGAGTCAAAGCCATAACCTAGTCCGTCGCCACAAGACAAGCTTCAACAAGCAGCACACGAGAGTTTTAGCGTAGGCAGGGCAGGGCAGTCAGACCCAGCCTCCTGGGCGGGCGAGAACAACCACAGACTAAAAATACACACACGGGGCATGAAACACCCACACTTGTAAGCGTGTGTGTTCAGCTTATAGCTGTTCTCGAGCGCGGGGAAATCAGGCCTCGACACTCGACACCCAACACAAATCTCCCAACTACTTTCCACGCCGGCCAAGCAGGATGCCTACAAGCGCGCAAACCAGGAGCCCACAAAGGTTGCCAGGGACTATTTGCAGACAAAAACCTGTCACAAGATAATTTCACAGCTCGACACTTCTACCGACCCCTGCTCCCACTCGGCACCCGAATCTCACGGGAACCAAGAGAAGGGTTTCCACAAAAACGGCCACAGCAAAAACGGGGACAATACTTAAAAATGGTACCAGGTATACTAGTGTCTGGCCTGTGGCGGACTCGTGTCTACAAAATGTTTTCCACAACATCGGACAGAATCACCGATCCCCACTGCATGTGATCTAGATATTTGAAGGAAGATCGATTCCTGATCCGTATGATCTACTGGTAGATCACAACGCCGGGTTGGGGGGCCGTATATATGATCTGCATGATCTGGCACATGTTTCCCGGATTGGATTTGTCCCGTACAGATCCTGCACAAGATCTCATAACGGCAGATATAGGGTCTACCTGGTAGATTATCTACTGCTGTAGACAGATAGATAGATCGTGAGCTGTCCCGTGTGTGATGTGGACCATGTATCATCCGCGCACCAGAGAGGCAGCTCAGGTAGCTCAGGCCCACCCTTCGCGCACTTGCCAGCTCTCTCTCGCTCGCGTGCGGGGCTCTCATGTTGCTCTGCTACTGCTGCTGCCGTTGCTGCTGATTGGCTGCTGCTGCGTTGGTTTGTGGTCTGTTGGTTTGTTGTGATTGTGGCTAAAATATAATAAAACTGACTGAATTTTCGGAATTTTCGGTATTTTCGGAGATTTCGGTCGGACGGCACGGATCTATCTCTAGCTTGACCAAGCTCAAAAATAAGGCATCCCCTGTCCCCTATCAGCATAGCTTAGGTGGCTTCGACGAACATGCTTGCTTTCGTAAAGACGGTCGTGTTAACGCCGGACGAAAACCAGCAATTCGCGTATAACCAAAAGTAAAACTGATCGTACTGGCCCTGCATCGGAAAACAGCACCCAGGGGAGTCACCCGGTGATATATCCCTTGTGAGGAATGCAGGGCAAGGCAAAGCTGGCATGTCGCCCAGTTTTAGTTGGGCTCACAGCTGACGGGCATATGTATCACATGTGTAAATATAAAATACTAGGACGTTTTTAATTACGCACACCAGATTAAAACTACAAATACTGCACTATATATAGACGGTTAGCCTGCGTCAGCTTTGCAAAGCTAAAGTTCAGCATCCACCATTTTGGCTGAACCAGAGACCCTTGGGCGAGCATATATACCAGGCACTAAATACCGGTGCAGACAGTAGTACTACAGTCAAGCAGTGTACTGAAGCAGCATGAAGTGTGGAAAGTATATACGGCTGATATCATGAGCAAGTATAAGATCAAGCAGAGGAGCTATGATACTGCGGTATATAGACTACGTCAACTATTCATTTATCAACGTTTTTTATATATGTCGCGAGAACTTCAACTATACGATAACGACAGGCTTTCGGCATTTACTGTAGTTCAACAGGGGGCTATTGCAGTAGTACACAGGAGGTAGTATATATATACATTGAGTGTAGAGCGCCCCTTACACCGCCTTGCAAATACACTCGTGCAACTCCTTCAAGTCAAGTTATATCTTGCACGTCGGTCTAGAGCCGACCTGACCCCCCAACCCTGACCCTGCTTAACGCCAACCAGAGCCCCACAGCTTCGATGGTTCATCTCCAAAAAAAACGCGGTCCGGCCGGAAGGCTACGTAGCCCCGACCGATCGGACACAAGTGGTGCTGCACGATTATATAGTTGAAAAGTGTTGTTGCAACTTTCTACCTGGGGTATATACTTGAATACTTACGAGGGTAGGCATGGGAGTTTGTAATTTTGACGGCGCTTAAAAAAACATCGAAGGGATCCCTTAAGATAGTTAGTTGTCTGAAGCGTCCGCCGAACGCCGGGCGCCGTAACGCTCCAAAAAAGGGTGTTACGTTCACCTGTTACAGCTCCCATTTACGCACACCAGTTGACGACAGCAGCAGTAGTGGCAAGTGGCAAGTATCCTGCTGCTGGGCGAGTTCCTACAGAGCGATAGCTACATGCAAGTGTACCAGAGTATGCTAATACGGGGAACCACACAAAGATGACTTTCGATACAATCCTCTCTCACAGCAGCTGTGTGTGTGTTTTATTTTTTTATTTTTTTAATAGTAAATTGGACCAAATATTGTTAGTAAAAATAGGGAAACATACAGGTATTTGGGTATACCGTAGGTCCTGTTTACTAGTGTTTATTTACTATGGCATCATTAGCCCACCCCGTAACACAGCGATACTACAACTACCAAGCAGAGGAGCAATTGTACTGATTGCTGTCTTACTTGTTGTACCAGACACAAAAGCGTATACGTATACAATAAGACCACGGCAACTATTTATGAAGGTTTCCATGTCACGAGACATACACATATTTATCAAATAAAAAAAAAAACAGCTGTGAGATCGAGGATTTCGCCGAAACCCATATTTGCAAGCTGGAGTGCGATAAATCGACCGCGCGTACTACATACATCTCCGATAACGATAGGCTTTCGGCATTTTAGTTCCACCGGGAGCTACGAGTATTGCAAGCAGTACGTATTATAGTACGATACAACGCTTAATCGTAAGAGTGTAGAGTGCCCCTAATCGAAACACCAACCTTGTAAACACACTCGTGCAACACCTTTGGGTCAATTTCTATCTTGTACGTCGGTCCAGAACCAAACCCGACCCCAACCCTAACCTTGTAACACCAAAGCTAGCCTCCAACCCCTTGAGGGGCTCGAGGTCGGGCGGTGCGCGGCCCCACCACGTGTTTCGATGGCTTTCCTAAAACAAAACGCGGCCGGCCAAAAGGCCTGGCCCTTTAGAGGTTGGCCCCTTAGGGTACCCGCCACGAGCCCGCCAAGTTTTGGAGGCCGGACCCTACCCTACCCGCCGGGTATTGCCATGTTGACGGTCGGGTACCCGGGTACCCGCCAAGTTTTGGAGGTCGGACCCTACCCTACCCGCCGGGTAATGCCATGTTGATGGCCGGGTGCCCGGGCACCCGCATTTGTTCCGGGTACCCGGGTACCCGCAATGTTCCGAGTACCCGGGTACCCGGAAATATCTCGATGCTGTGTTTTTGTTTCAGTGGGGCACGACGCGTGGAGACGAGAGTAGAGAAAACTGCATATTACTGCCTGTTGTCCGATAACGAAACGAGCAGGCGTAAGTACATATATGAGATATTTGTTTTTCGATTCCATACTCCAGCCGCCTGATCTTGCATTCTAGTGTACAAGACCCTTGCGCATAGGCATGTTAGGGGTCTGGATGTGCCAAAACTGTATTAAGTTGATACGGGGGCTCGTGCTAAAACTTGAACTTTATTGGGCTCGCGCAACTGGAGGCTTGGTTAAATTGTACAAACACGGGGACGCTGGTCAACGACCCCCCCCTGAGTGCAGCACTTGCATACACTACTTCGTATATACCTGGGGTATGATGGAAGCAGTATCCGTCAGCGTTGAGTGTTGAGTGTGAGGTGCTCATTTATTTGAATCGGTTTTCTGGAGATAATTTTGGAAGATAAATTAACCGGGGTTCAGCAACACAGGCGGGTACCCGCGGGTACTCGGATACCTGCAGGCGTTCCTAACTCTCTACGCACTGCATGTTGCGTGCCTGCTACCGATTACACGTCCGTATCGGTCAGTGTTGAATGTTGAGTGTGTGGTGCTTATTTGAATCAGTTTTCTAGAGATACAGTACTACGGAATAATGAATGAAAACCGGCGGGTAACTAGTACCCGTGGAGTCATTACCGGCAGGCTCCAAATATCCGCGGGTATTGAGGTCGGACCTTACCCGTTCGACTGGGTATACCCGCCGGGTATCCGGGTAATAGATGACAGGGGCCAACCTCTATATAGCCCCGACCGATCAGACGGAAGTGGTGCTGTACGAGTATGTTTTTGAAAAAGGGCTGTTGCAACTTTGACTTTATCTTAAGTGTGATACTCGTGTAACATATCATAACTATTAATACCTGGTACAGCAGTCTACTGTAGTAAACAGTACGGCATCTATGTACGTACGTCGTACAGAAAGTGACTCGTAAGGGAGGGATGCGGGATGGGGGATGGGGGATGGGGCCCAGGCGCCGATCGCAGAGGGCGCCGAATAATCACCGTACGGGGCACGCACTGAAGCATACCACATCGCTGTATCACAGCAGTGACAGTAGTATTAATAGCAGCAGCTCGGCAGCAGTACATATTAATATTAATAGTACATGACACAGAATAGCAGTGTATTCGTACATATAAATATGATGTGCGCAGACAATGAGAAGGGCGGCAAGCATCTCCTGTTTGACTTATCAGCGGCGCTCGACCACAGCTACGTACGAAGCGCACTTCGCACACTTACAGCACACACGTGCGTATACATATGCATGCACATATGCACATAGGCACGCAGCAGCAGCAGCAGCACTCGTATCATGCATATGTAGATCTCCTGGTGGTGCTACGAACGACGCACGGGTGCTGCTAACGACGTACCGGAGGTATCATATGTGGAGAGATATGATATCTACGGTACAACGTCGTATATAGCCAGCACACCAATCTATCGTACATACTCGTACGTATGATCGGAGGAGCACTTCTACCGCAAAAAAAAACACCCCAACAGCCATCTACCGCCGCCATGCATTACCACGCGCACGCTCACGAACCTGGCATCCTGCCTGATCAGCTCCTGCCTGGCCTGCGCTAGCTCGCCTTCAAGCTCGCGACACTTCGATTCCGCAGCCTGCTTCCCTAGGGACAACCAAGCCGTGACATCGCCCTTATTGCTGGAAGCTTTTTCCGAGGGCGCCGTCTCTATTTCGTCGGCTTCGCTGCCGCCGCCTGGGCGGCGGCGGCGGCTACGAGGATGGGGTTCCTCGGTGTGTTCGTCGTCGTCTTCCATCGTCGCCGAAGAATTTCCCGGGGAGGAAGCGGTCTCGCCCCTCGAAGTGGATGTTGGCGAGGCTGGCAGTTCCTCCCGCCTTTCCGGACTGCCTATATCTGTGCCGCCCTGCTGAGCAGAAGTTTTTTCGGTATGCATGGCAACAGTATAGCAGCGGGCGTCAGCCCCAGCTACGTGTGGCTCTTCCTCCGCAGCTCCCCCTTGCCCCTCTTTTTTTCCTTACTCTCCTTATTCGTCCGTCGCTAGTATCGTTTCCCCCTTCACTCTGGTGGGCTGTGCTGCTCTACGATAACTACTTTTGCGCGTCGTACGTCGAATACGTAGTTGAACCACCGTTGAGAGGAACGCTGGAAGATGGGCCTCCCGGGGTTTCCAGCATATATGGAGGCTGTTCTATTTTTGTTCTTTGAGGTGCGAGTTTCTGGGCCTGAGGGTCTGGCAGGCAAACCGCAGCACGAGCAGAGTGTGTAGCTGCGTTTGGTTGCGTTGTGCTCTGTACCTGGGGTTGTATCGAGAGCTCGCAGACGGTGCAGGCAGTATCACGCCAACGGCGAAGAAATCCTGAGGTGGTTACGCTTTGAAATCAGCACATCAAATCAGGGTGCGGAGGGAACTGGTGTTTTTTTCACCGTAGATCATCGCGCAAGGGCCTGGCAGCTGGGACGGCTTCGCCATGCGTCGGCGCTCAAGGCCACAGCCCAGGCCAGCGGGAGCGCGACCAAACTTCCAGCGGTACTTGTTCTACGCAGCGCTAGTAGTACTGTCCCTAGTGTTCCCTGCGGCGCTCACTCTCGTGGGTAGGCGTCCGCCGCCTTCTTCCCAGCAGGCGGGCGGCGACCCTCCAGGAGACGTGATGTGGCCGACTGTGCCAGGGGTCGCGGCGATACCGGCGGATGAGCCTGTCTCCCCTCGGATCTGGCAAGGCATGGCGGAGGGGATTCCTTCGACCCCGCGATCGGCCAAGGACATACACGTGGTCTTCTCCACTGACTGCTCGCCGTACCAGAACTACCAGGCGATCATGCTTTTCAACTCGGCCGAGGTACGACGGTACAGCAGTACCACTTGTGACAGAGCAGTACGCAATACGTGTGTTGGGCCTCTGGTGTCGTGCTTGCTGTCTGCTATCCTACAGGGCAGTGGGCTCCTGTGTGCCCGCAGCTTCCCCCGTATTCATATCATATCACAGACTAAACCATACGTATACCCAGAGCAGTTGCTACCCTATCAAACGACTGTTTTTACTTCTCTGTGCGCAGCACGAGTCTGGTGTCATGATGTATTGGCGCACCGCTGCGTACTCAGCACGCGTACATATGATAGACATGCACAGACCCTTTGCTTGACATGTCGTCATGCACGTGCGCGCAACCTGATGATATTATGATCCCTTAATGTAGCCGTACTGGCTGTGTGCCGCTGCTCGTCGACGGTTGATGATAAGACAACCAAAGTTTTATAATTATTTTGGTAGCTATCAAAGGGGTCCCAAAGCATCCCTTAATATCCCGTTTGGCATATTCCTTGTGTGCTTCGCGCTGCAGAGTTGTGGTACTATTAGGCTATGGTGGGATACCCCATAGGTGGCAGGTTGCAGACCTC
>MEHQ01003268.1:0-13529 GCA_008828725.1 Saccharina japonica
TGGCAACGTGGCAACCCAAAGAGGAAGACACAACTTGTGATTCCGAGAAGCGATGTTCGGACTGCCCTACCTGCGATTGATATTTTCAGTGTGAGGGCGGATTTCTTGTCTCCTTCTCTTGTTATGTCCCCACTTCATTCCATGAGCTAGCTTTTGCTCTCGGCGCACAGACCCACGCACGGCGCGTTTATAACTGAAAAACTTATCCCACACTAATCCCAAGTAGTGTGTCCCCAAATACACGGGGCCAGTTTTTGAGGGGTTAGCCGCACCGCAACATGCGAATATGATGTTTTTCAACCAGCTATTGCCATACTTGATAGGTGCATCGCCGATAAATGTACGAGTACGCAAGCCTTTCTGATATTTAAGGAAGGGCAATGGTCATTTGGGGGTATACCCCCTGGTTTTACGGCCATTTGGGGGTAGGGCCAACTTGCGCCCGCGAAAAGGGCTCCCGCGGGCCCAAACAGGCCTCAAACGCCATTCCGAAGGCCTGGCGAGATGCCCGAAGCCCGCGCCAAGCACGCACATGTTTTGTTTTTTTTTTCAGGCACGTCTTTGGGCCTTACAGGGCGGCGGCGCACGAGGGAGCAGACTAAGCCCCCCGTTTGACCACATCTCGGGGGGGGATAACCCCTCGTACCTACTAAATTTATCTACTCCCCCCGATTGACCACTTTTTTCACCCCGTTCGACCGAAACCATACCCCCGTTTGACCATCTGCGACAGCCTCAAAAGCGACTACAGCAGTACGTATCCATGTCACCGCCGAACAGACCGAATAGACCACGGGGCGGAACATCCAGAACTCGCGAATAGTCTGGATCGTTTGCCCCCCAAAATATCGGCGGAACAACATAAAAATCAAATCTTCATACGCGACATGAAGATATCGGCTCTTCTCAGAAAATGTAGGCCTTTGTGATGGCAAAAGGAAGTGGTGTGAGAAGCAGGACACATACGGGTACGAGATGCTCGGTTGATCTCAGGGGGTCGTGGGTTGCTGGGTGTTTCGTGCTGGGTGCGTGGTGCTTCGTTGCTGGGTGCTGTGCGTCATGGATGCTCGGTGCTTGGTTTTGTCGGACGGGAGGGGTCTTTGGGACACGAACAACATCAGGCGCAACGTTCGTTCGTTAGTGTTATTGAGAGGTGCTCTCCTCCCGTCCCCCATCGTATCCATCCCCCGAGACCGCTTGCGACGGAGCACACGATATGTTGACCTATGTTATACTACTCGTACTATACTACTTCTACTACTGCTACGGAGTTTGTTACGAGTAATCGTAGCTGCCGTTTCTTCGTGGTTACCCGTAATGTTATAAGTTGCCTATGTTACCCGTAATTACCGTAGTTCAAACAAATCACTGCTGAAACGTACCACGCACCGGTACGTTTGTAACCAGGTTCGTTGCGACGCGAAAAAAGCAAGGAAGTCCCTCGCCCCCCACCCCTTGGGAAGGACAAACAGGATGAGGGGTCAACACGAACGAAAGGGAAAGGGGATGAGGGGCGAAACTAACAGATACCGCAAAATAGAGGCTAGAGAAAACAGAGGAACCCAAGGCGGCAAGCGGCTCCGGTACTCGTCAATCTCGATCAGTAGTAGAAGTAGTATTAATAGTAGTAGTAGTAGTAGTAGTGGTATAGTAGTAGTAGTAGTAGTAGTAGTAGTAGTAGCCGTAGCAGTAGTAGAAGTAGTATAGTACGAGTAGTATAACATAGGTTAACATCGTGTGCTCCGTCGCAAGCGGTCTCGGGGGATGGATACGATGGGGGACGGGAGGAGAGCACCTCTCAATAACACTAACGAACGAACGTTGCGCCTGATGTTGTTCGTGTCCCAAAGACCCCTCCCGTCCGACAAAACCAAGCACCGAGCATCCATGACGCACAGCACCCAGCAACGAAGCACCACGCACCCAGCACGAAACACCCAGCAACCCACGACCCCCTGAGATCAACCGAGCATCTCGTACCCGTATGTGTCCTGCTTCTCACACCACTTCCTTTTGCCATCACAAGGGCCTACATTTTCTGAGAAGAGCCGATATCTTCATGTCGCGTATGAAGATTTGATTTTTATGTTGTTCCGCCGATATTTTGGGGGGCAAACGATCCAGACTATTCGCGAGTTCTGGATGTTCCGCCCCGTGGTCTATTCGGTCTGTTCGGCGGTGACATGGATACGTACTGCTGTAGTCGCTTTTGAGGCTGTCGCAGATGGTCAAACGGGGGTATGGTTTCGGTCGAACGGGGTGAAAAAAGTGGTCAATCGGGGGGAGTAGATAAATTTAGTAGGTACGAGGGGTTATCCCCCCCCGAGATGTGGTCAAACGGGGGGCTTAGTCTGCTCCCTCGTGCGCCGCCGCCCTGTAAGGCCCAAAGACGTGCCTGAAAAAAAAAAAAAAAACATGTGCGTGCTTGGCGCGGGCTTCGGGCATCTCGCCAGGCCTTCGGAATGGCGTTTGGGGCCTGTTTGGGCCCGCGGGAGCCCTTTCCGCGGGCGCAAGTTGACCCTACCCCCAAATGGCCGTAAAACCAGGGGGTATACCCCCAAATGACCATTGCCCTTTGATTTACCCCCTGCACGGAACGTATCATACTTGGTGAGTGCGAATAAGAATATTTGAAGGGCATTAGCCAAAAATAGGTATACCTACGCACTTTAATCCATTTATAGGTACACTGCGCAATACACCGGAAACAGCTTCCTGGCCCGCCTGATATTGGGCCTGCGCTCCATTGTACCTATAAATGGCTCAAAGTGCGTAGGTACACCTATTCTCGGCTACTCAATCTACGTATCACCTATTTTTGGCTTCAACTGTACCTATAAATGGCTCGAACGATCACTTTTAGGCAACTGAAATATAGACAGACGGCCACACCAGATGCCGTGACTGTCAACCAGCCGACCGTACCAGTACAACCACTGACACTGCGGAATTATCACGCATTACCTACAAGCGAGAAATCGTACCACGATGAATGCATACATACGTATTCAGTACGACATCCCTCCTACGCACACACACATATATACGATGCGGAGAAACGACAATGACGACTGTTTCCATGCCGTTACCCTGAAAGTACAATACACATACTGTAGTGCAGTATATAGTAGGAGCAACTTTGGTATATTATATACGTGTACAGAGTAACCCCTACGGTTGAGGGGGTCTAAGTTACACAGCCGTTGGCGCGGTCTGGAACAACATTCCATAGCAAACGTGGGTGAATGTGTGGCCGTTTGTCTATATTTCAGTTGCCAAAAAGTGATCGTTTGAGCCATTTACAGGTACAGTTGAAGCCAAACATAGGTGATACGTAGATTAAGTAGCCGATAATAGGTGTACCTACGCACTTTGAGCCATTTGTAGGTACAATGGAGCGCAGGCCCAATATCAGGCGGGCCCGGAAGCCGTTTCCGGTGTACATTACGCAGTGTACATATAAATGGATCAAAGTGCATAGGTATACCTATTTATGGCTAATGCCCATATTTAAACCTAGAATTATTCGTCTTTGTCATCCAAAATGGATGCTGTCAAGAGGAAGTACACCTCCCAATCGATCTTTATAGAATCTAAACTGTATAGGATACCTCACATTCTTCATTAAATCCTACATCGTTTTCGGCTCGCTTTTAGGGCCGTTAAGGCGAACGGCTAAAGCTTTTGCCGCGGGCAAAAACAAGAAAGGGTTAAGGCAGCTTAAAAGCAAAACTTCAACGGCCTCAACGGGCCTTAACAAGCCTTGACCAGACAGGCACGACGAGCCTTAAAAAAAACTTTTTTAGAGCCTTAACGCTTATCTCTATGATATATAAGGATTTGCAGGAATCGTGACGAGATTGGTAATGTATCGTGCCCCTCAGTACGCCCGAGGGGCCTCAAATCTGTGCCTGCTTCCTCGCCGCCGACAAGCCACAGTATTCATCATGCTCTCGCTGTGCTGCTCATCATGCTCTTTGTTTCGCGCACAATCACAGTCAAGCATCCTATCTATGTAGCCATCCAAGCATTCGCGCAAACTCTCTAGATCGTTGTTGCGTGCCCGAAGGTTGTGTGTACAACACAAAAGACAAAAGAGAGTTCATATTACACTTACTTCTGCTGTGCCTCCTACTTGATCAATATTAGATTGACGAGCGTAATAACAAAAAAAAAGTTTCTTTTTAGGAATTTGTATGGCCTCTACTGCTTACCCGGTCGTATATATAGGATGTAGTACGTCTAATTTTTCAATAGGAATTTGTATAACTTGGTATCCCGTACCCATATTACATACCAGGTATGATTTAGTATGAAACACTTTGATGTAATATCTTGGATGGCCTTGTATAATAACTTTTATCTTGTTTACATAAATGATTTAGAATGGCCGGGTGTACCTCCCTATGTACCTGAAAAAAAGCCCCCACCGATAAACCTTACCCCCACCCCCACCCATGTTTTTCGTTGGCCGAACAAGACGTTGGTACGTAGTGTGATGTCGGGAAAGTGCTCTTGGTGCACCCGTGCTCGGTCCACCGATTTTCAGATGTTTGGGAGTGTCAGTCCACCGGCGTTATTTGTTGACTCGATACTAGCCAAAAAAAGTCCCCTGATAAGCCTTTTCCTGTTGTTGTCAGGCAACGAGCATTCACCCCAAAAAGGCTGTGATAAAGCTCGAAAAAGGCAAGCCCTTCTCAGGAAAAGGCGTTAAGGCAGATTTTGAGGCAATCCTTAAAGGGAAGAGGGCCTATTCGGTCCCGCGATGCGCACATTCATGGGGTTGGTTATTCCTCTGTGACGCATGCGGCGGTAGAGGCGCACGATGATGATGATGGTGTTTCTGAGACTCCTCTCTTGAGCACCTCTCTCTCTACCTGAAGTAGTCTATAAACTGATTTTGGAGGCAAATTAAAGTGCGCTGCTATATGTACCCGATGAAGAATCGGCACGAACACTTGGTGTTATTTTCTTCAAATTAAAAGCCGTGCCGGTCTCTCTATCCAGTACCTCCATCTGTCCGTACTAATCCAACACTAGGCGCGGTCGATTCCCGTGGTCACAGGCGAACTTACCCAAAAAAACGATACACTGAAATAAAAGTGGAGCCCGAAGGGTCCGCAAAGCGATCAAACTCAGTCAAAAACAGATAGTCTGGAGCCCTCCGCTCCCCTCTACACGCTATGTGCAGATAAATATAAAACTGGAAATGACAACATCACCAATCGGGGGTATATGCCCTCTGATTCTATCTTGGTGCCCCTATAATGCCGGGGTGTTCCGTGCCGGGTTCACGCCGGTCAGGCAAACAAATCGAGTCCTCCACACCGATTATAGACGCAGACATGATACGCGGGAAAGGAACTATGGTCCCGTGCTACGACCTGATGTACCCCCGGCCTGCGAGCAGTGTAACTGCAAAAGGTAAACAAAAAAGCGAAGAAAAAAAACAAAAAAAAAACACAAAGAGACTACTACTGTAGCCAAAAGTACAAACGAACACTTGAACAAACAAGACCACAGAGATAGCACAGGCACGTCATCCCGAGGGGGTGGTGCAATGGTGCAGCGATGGGGGGAGGGGAAAGCAACAACAACAAAAATAGTCCAGGAGAGCCAATCCGGCAACACATCGCGCCACTCGGTCTGCCATTTCTCGCTTGTTTTCTTCCCTCGCCGATTCGTCCTTCTTCCCAGAGTACAAGAACGGTGGGAATGAGGAGCGTGACAGACGCCTTCAAGTGGTCAAACTCCTAACTGCATTAAGCTACTGCGTTGGCGGCTCTTCTCTTTTTGCTGTGTTCCTGCAATTAATTGTCATTGATGGGATCGTTTTTTATTCTAAGCGATTTGGGTCAGCACATAAACCTTTTTTTACTGACCGGCAGGTAATTGATGGGTGTGCGTGGTGGGTGAGAGATTTACTGGGTTGGTCGGTTGGTCCCTCGGCTGGTAGTCCCACAATCACCAACACCACCCACCAACATTTACTGTTAATTAAGCGATGCGCGTCAGCGCAAAAACCTTGTAATGAGGAGATATTTGATGCGAAGCGGCCGCTAGGCCGCGAGCATCAATAGATGCTCTTCATAATGGTTGGGTATGTGCCCGTGGGGGTGTACCCCCCTGGTCGCGAACGGACACAAACGGACAAAAAACAGTTCTGAAAGCTGCCACAGCGTGGCTTTATTTAAAGAATCCTTAATATTGAGGTTTGTCCCTCGCACGTCCCTCGCACTTCGTTCGCTTTGCTTTTTTTTGGCGCGCGACGCGTACACTCAACCGATTCAGACACGCTCGGGACTGATAGAGGCCCGCTATTTGTGCCGACCGTCCTGTGCTGCTCGTGTCGAAAGCGGTGCCGAGATCGGAGAGCTAGGCCATAGTGACTGCCCTAGCTAACTCTTACCAGTGGCAATTGTCACTGGGATTTTATATTCAACGTCCGCGCTCTCTCGAGAACCAAGTCCAGATTTGCACCTGCAACAAAACAAGCAACCCACACCACGAGCAAACGCTATACCACCACCACCACCACCACGACCACGACCACCACCGCCTACCACCATCACACCACCAGCTATATAGAAGCTTCCCAGGCTTGATGGTGATGGTAGCTGCAGCAGGTGGTGATGGTGATGATCGATCGTGGTGGTGGTGGCTGCAGCAGGTAAGTGGTGATGGTGATGATCGATCGTCATTGTGTCGAGCTTGACGATGATCGGAGAAGAGGAAGAGCATCATCACACACACAGATTTGCAACCAGCACCACCACCACCACCACCGCCACCAAACACCATCACCACCCGCACCGCCACTACCACCTAGTAGCTATATGGAAGATGCGCAGTCGTGCAATAGCTCTGTCCTGGTGGTTTTGGTGTGGTGGCAGTATGTGGTGTGGTGGTGTGATGGTGTGGCTTGTTGCCTTGTTGTGCTCTCATTTCTAGAGAACGCAGGTACACCACATTTTAAGAGTTTTCAATTTATGCACTGCTGCTGCTGCTGCTGGTGTATACCAGGTATATGCCCAGCGATTGTATATGATATATGTATGTACCCTGATGTACCCCACCACCACCCCCACCACCATCCACCAAGAGCAGCGAGCTATATATTCTTTCGGGCGTCGGTGTTTGTGGTGGGTGGGTGGTGTAGTGGTCTCTGTGTGTTATGTTGGCTGTGAGCTTCGTGTTACTCGGTGCCCGCGAGCTTTTGCCTTGTGCACTCCTCTCGCGAGAAGAACGAGCACCAGTCAGTATCATATACATATAATAAATACATACTGCTGTCTATATTAGACGAGTTTTCAATGTTTGCACTGCTGCTGCTGCTGCTGCTGCTGCGGGTGCACGTATAATACCTGTACGGTTTCTGCAAACATTTTTTTTTCTTCTTATATATTTGTTTATTTTTTTTGGATAACTTCACTTATCTTGGTCTTGGAACGATTGTACTAGGTACTTTTTTTTTGCATTTTGCTGTTAAAATTATTCCATTTTTTCAAGTATACCTACGTACGTATTAGACCTATATAGGAAGGAGCGCGAAAGGAAGGGCGAGATAATAAATGGGATGGAAAAACAAAAAAAAAAAAATGACCACGAACACCGACACCCCACCGACCCACTCCTGTACAAGGTTTCTCGCTGACGCTCATCGCTTCACGAGAAATGTTGGTGCGAGGTGTTGGGCTGGGTGTTGGGACAACCGGCCCAGGGATCAACCAACCCACCCAGTTACTCTCTCACCCACAACCCACAACGCACCCCCACCAACCTATATACTCGCGCATGAGCCAAAAAAGGTTTATGTGCTGACACAAATCGCTTAAAATACAAAACGATCCAATCAATGACAATTGCAGGAACACAGCAAAAAGAGAAAAACCGCCTGACCACTTGAAGGCGTCTGTCACGCTCCTCATTCCCACTGTACAGGATTGGATCGATGGGTGTTTGTGGTCATTTTTGTCGTTTTCCATCCCTATATCTTCGTCTCTTTCTCGCCCATCTATTAATTGTCGTACCTCAGACCTACAACTACTCTTCTCTCCCCTACGGAAGTCGTCTTTTGTTTTATCCCAATGATCAGCGTCGTCTATATATCATAATATATACACCCGTTATTTGCATGAGGCCCTTTATGTTCTCCCGTCGTATGTTTTTTTTGCAGGGGAGGCCCTTTATGTTGCCGTCGTCTGTTTTATTTGCAGGGGAGGCCCTTTATGTTCTGCCCTCTGAACCCGATGCAGGGGAGGCCCTTTATCTGGCAGTTTTAATTCTGCATTATTTCATAACTCGTTCTGTTTAATTGTCTTTCTGTTACATAGAAAACCCAAAGAAAAATACTTGAAAAAGTTCGAGTATAAAAAAAAAAAAAGCAGCAGCAGCAGCAGCAGTGTTCTGGAATATATGGCAAGCGCTGGTCTGGTGTACGGATGTATCATAAAAAAAAACAAAATGCTGCTGCTGCTGAACGAGTGCGTACCAGGAACCACCACCAAACCACGGGACGAAGCCACCACCAACCACCACCAGCCACTACGAGCAACAACAACTTCTGGTGCTCCTGCGGCTCGTGGGGCAGGGGTGGTGGCGGTGGTGGTGATGGTCGTCGTTGTGGTGTTTGCTGGTGATGGTGGTGTGTGTGCTGGTTGCTTTTTTAGTTGTGTGCGATGATGGTCTTCCTCTTCTCGTCCGATCATCACCGTTGTTGCTCTACTGCCGAGAAATGTGGTCTTCAGTTTCAACCCTTGACAGCCTTGACATGCCGTGACTGTCACCAAACAACTAGTTTTTAGTGTGGAACACGCCACCCTACACCCTTGACAGCGCATGTTTTGCCTTGCTTGACATGTCTCCCGACATAAAAAAAAAAGCAGCAGCAGCAGCAGCAGCAGTGTTCTGGAATATATGGCAAGCGCTGGTCTGGTGTACGGATGTATCATAAAAAAAAAAAAACATGCTGCTGCTGCTGAACGAGTGCGAACCAGGAACCACCACCAAACCACGGGACGAAGCCACCACCAACCACCACCAGCCACTACGAGCAACAACAACTTCTGGTGCTCCTGGCCGGTGAGATCCTATCTGGCTTAACTTTAGAGGGCAGGGGTGGTGGCTGGTGGTGGTGATGGTCGTCGTTGTGGTGTTTGCTGGTGATGGTTGGTAGTGTGTGCTGGTTGCTTTTTTAGTTACAGGTGATCAAATTCTGTGTTTGACTTTGGTGCATTGATTTGGTCGAGTTTTTACTTTGCTTGAAGCGAGTTGATATACAATCTTCCAGTGACAATTGCCACTGGTAAAGTTGCTAGGGCATCCACTATCGCCTAGCTCTGCGATCTCGCACCGCTTTCGACACGAAGCAGCACAGGGACGGTGCGCACAAATAGCGGGCCTCTATCAGTCCCGAGCGTGTCTGAATCGGTTCAGTGTACGCGTCGCGCGCCAAGAAAACAGCAAAGCGAACGAAGTGCGAAGTGCGAAGTGCAGACGAAGTGCAGACGAAGTGCGAAGTGCAGACAGACAAACCTCAATATTAAGGATTCTTTAAATAAAGCCACGCTGCGGCAGCTTTCAGAACTGTTTTTTGTCCGTTTGTGTCCGTTCGCGACCAGGGGGGTACACCCCCACGGGCACATACCCAACCATTATGAAGAGCATCTATTGATGCTTCGAAGGGCTGCGCCCTTCTCAGCATCAATATCTCCTCATTACTATAAAACGAAAACTGCTGCAACACGATTTTGATGAACTCCCGGCGATTGCGGGCTACTATTAATAAGAATCTACGCCATTCAGTAAATGTATCAGCCAAACAAAAGTTCCACCCCGTATCGCGGCACGCGTCTTGCTCCAACAAAATTGGCTGTAAGAGAGTACAATCTTGACAGGGCGGCGCAGAGTCACTTGCCGGAGCGCCAACAAAGAGGTAGTGAAAGTGATGGCATCGTACTTCCCCTACGCTACCACCGTAGAATCAGTCTCACCCCGGTTATAGCTTACAAAAAAGAGAGAGCAGGAGAAAGCAGCAGCAGTGGAGTGCAGGTATACCTATCTATATATATACTACGTAGTATACATATAAGATATATGCTGTACGAATATGGCATGGAAAGAAATGCAAAGCCAAATGTTTCTCTGGCGCAGCGCTAACATAAGTAGTGCATTGTGCACGACACTCTATACATCCCACGGCGCAACACGCGTGGCGGCCGAAACCATGGGAGCCAGCCCGCCTTTACGTCGACGCTCCGCCTCCACGTCTTATTTTTACTTCGCTGTGAGTCCCAAAACCATCACTCTCTTCGATCTTGTCATTGCATCGAATTATGGTGTGCCGGCAAACCGCCGTAGGCCTGAAAACGTTGTCAGCTCACCCAATCGAAAGCGTGCACGGTTTGATGTCCTCTGCCGAACAAGGAGCGTGAAGGCGAGACTTTGGCCGTCGTTTTCCGCTGCTGGCGGGGGCGAGTACCTGTGGCTTGGATGAAGCTTGCTCGAGAGAGATGGTCGCGTTTAGTGACGAGGCCTTGCTGCTGCCGGTGCGGCTGTGGTTGTGCGCGCGATGGGCTAACGGTGCATGAATGTGGGTGCGATCGTTTGCTTGTACGTATTGTAAAACATTTACGTATGTAGGTTCTAGGTATATTCGTATAATTGACGTACATACGGAAGCAAGCAGTGACGATGTCTGTACCTTCGATGAATCGATTTTACCGAAAGAGAGAATAAATAGTGAGTATATATTCATACGTACCTGGTAGGAGTTTGAGTCAGAACGACGAAACCTCTACTAATATCTGCTGATGATGTGAAGGGCAGGATAGTTACGTACAACGACCTTGGTAACATACGTACGTATTATTTAGGTCGCCCCGATGCTGTCAGATTGGTTACCCTAGAACCTCCCATGGTTCGCGCGATCGAAGTATCCAACACAGCTTGCGACTATTTTTGAGCTTCCACGAAATCCTCGGTCTCGCAGGTGTCGTTTTAGGTTTTTCTACAATATAGGTGGTGCTGTCGAATGACATACACATAGGAATAATAGGTTCTGGAGTTCGGATCTCTCACGTGGGTCGAAGTTTTGAACTTTTTGGAAAACAAACAACGGGATCAATTGTTGAGACGTCTGCTCCAGCATCGTGGGTAGGCGGAATTCGATGCGAGTCGAAGAGGGCAGAAAGGGCCGAAGTCTTCTTTGGGGTAAGAAGGCAAGGTACGAACCGTACAATGCGTAGTGAGGAGAGAGAAAAAGAGCCTACCTTGGAGTATTCGACGACTATAAGAAAAAAGAAGAGAGAAAAGAAGGGTGAACACAGTAAAAGGGATAAAACAAAACTGGGAAACGAAGAACTCGCGATCGGTCAAGTTGACAAGCGGTGCCGAAACGGCACGTAGCCCATAGCAGGGGACGTGCAGAACCATACCTTCGGCCGCCACGCGTATTGCGCCGTAGGGTGTATAGAGTGTCGCGCACAATGCACTACTTATAATAGCGCTGCGCCAGAGAAACATTTGGCTTTGCTTTTTTTTCCCATGTCATCTCCGTACAGCATATATATATGTACACATGTATCTATATATAGGTACATCTGAACTCCACTGCTGCTGCTCTCTCCTGCTATCTTTGTTAAAAGCTTTACGTAGCCAGGGTAAGACTGGTTCTACGGTAGGGGAGGTACGATGCCATCACTTTCACTACCTCTTTGTTGCCAGTCTGGCGAGTGGCTCTGCGCCACCCTCTCAAGATTGTACGCTTACAACCCTTTTGTTTGGCGCAAGACGCGTGCTGCGATAGGGGGCGGCACTTTTGTTTGGCTGATACGTTTACTGAATGACGCAGATTATTAGCAACCCACAATCGTCGGGATTTGACCGTTACCTTATCGTGTTGCAGTATTTTTCGTTTTACAGTACTCAGACCATGGGATTGTTCATCGGGTACAACAGTAGTCGGTGCACTTTGATTTCCCTCCAAAACCATATTCTAGACTGCTGCAGGTATAGAGAGCTTCCCAAGCGAGGAGTCTCAGACACACCATCGTCATCGTGCGCCTCTACCGCCGCATGCGCCGCAGAGTAACAACAAACCCCATGAATGTGCAAATCGCAGAACCTAATAGGCCCTCTTCCCTTAAAATTCGGTCTTAACGCCTTTTACTGGGAAGGGCGTGTTTTTTTTTTAGCCGTACCAGCCTCACTGGGTTGAATGCTCGTTGCTTGACAACGGGAAAAGGCTTCTCAGGGGAAGTTTTTGGCTAGTATCGAGTCAACAAATAACGGCATTGAACTGAAACTCCCAACATCTAAAAATCAGGGGACCGGGCACGGGTACACCAAAATCACTTTCCCGGCATCACACTACGTACCAACGTTTAATTCGGCCAACGACAAACATGGGCGGGGGAGGGGTAAGGTTTGTCGGTGGTGGCGTTTTGCAGGTACATAGGGAGATACACCCGGCCATACTAAATCCTATATGCAAACTAGATAAAAGCTACGAGGCCATACAAGTTACTACATCAAAGTGTTCCATACTAAATCCTATATAACATGGGTAGGGGATACCAAGCTATACAAATTCCTATTGAAAAATATTATGTACGTCGTACTACATCCTATATATACAACCGGGTAAGCAGTAGAGGCCATACAAATTCCTAAATAGCAAGTATTGTTAATAATATGCTCGTCAATCTAATATCGATCAAGTAGGAGGTACAGCAGACACGTAATATGAACTGTCTTCTATGTTGGGACACACAGCGTTCGGCCATGCAACACCTAGCTACGTAGAGAGCTTGCGTGGATGCTTGGATGGTGATATAGTTGGACGCTTGACTGACTGTGCGCGAAACAAATATCATGATATGAGCAGCACAGCGAGAGCATGATGAACACTGTGGCTTGTCGATGGCGAGGAATCAGGCACAGATTTGAGCCCCCCAGGGCATAGTAAGGGGCACGATACATTACCGTCACGATTCCTGCACTTCCCTATCTATCGTAGAGATAGGCGTTAAGGCTCTTGAAAGCGGGGTTTCAAGGCTCGTGCCTGTGTGGTAAAGGCTTGTTAAGGCTTGCGTTGAGGCCGTTAAAGGTTTGCTTTTAATCTGCCGTAACCCCTCTTTGGTTTTGCCGGCGGCGAGCCTTAGACGTTCGCCTTAACGGCCCTAAAAGCGAGCCGTAAACGATACCGGTAGGATCTTATGAAGGATGGGAGGTATCGAATACCAGTACAATTTTATAAAAACCGATTGCGAGAAGGTGCACTTCCTCTTGACAGCATCCAATTCGGATGACAACGACGGATAATTCTTGGTTTCAATATTCTTATTCGCACCTACCAAGTCGCCCCGGTGGTCTAACTGGTAGCCACGACGCCTGTAGGACCGGATGTCGAGGGTTCGATTCTCCCCATGGAGGTTTGTATTCTCAAATGACACCGATGGTCGAGAGCGCATATTATAGCGTGGGTGAGCAAGATTCGACGAAAGTTGACGAGGGAAGAAAGTGCTGAA
>MEHQ01000957.1:0-26124 GCA_008828725.1 Saccharina japonica
TCTGTCCCAATTGTACGATTGCACCTAAAACATTTGCAGTGTGCAAAAAAGGGCAATTTTAAGATTCTACTGTATTTTTCAGAATTCGTTTTATTTTATCTTTTTTTTTTTCTTTTTCTTTTTCTGGTATGGCTTGTGTCGTTGTGTTCTCGTACCCGGTACGTTGGCGTACCCATTCATTTGTGTTTATTTTTGTTTTTGTTTTTCTCTGTCTCACAGTCTGTGATCTGTGATCACAGAATTTGTATCTCTCTACGTAGGACTATTTAATAGGAATCAGGACAGACACTGGGTGTACCGACGCAGTTGGGTAGAAAAAACGGTGTAATGTGGAGACAACACACACACAACACTGACTGTATGCACCGATACGAAGCAACGGGTACACATCATATCTGCAGCTCAAGACTTCAAGCCAATCTCGGACTTGGAGACTTCTTGCAGTAGTATCAAAACGGGCAGAATATAATTCGAAAACGGAACACCTACTAGAGACACGATTAGGTAGTTAACGAATCTGTATATTCGGTCCGGAAAAAAAAAACACATTATGCTACGTACTGGTGATGTTCCGTGTTGTTGTTATTCTCACATTAACTCACCGCCATAATCTAGTCCGCGGTCCGGCCAATTCTTATGCAGTCGGATTTGCAGTCACTTGAAAAAGGGCCATTCAGCTCGAGCTTTTCGCCCCGGGAATGGGGGAATTTAGTCTTTCTCTTCTCAGAATTGTGTTTTCTTCAAGGTCAAACTATTACGTAAAATACGTAAAATACTACATTTTTCCTGCTTCTCCGGGGTTGCAGTTGCAGAAATGCTGCTGCTGTGGACCAGGAATACGTACGAAGCGTGCTCGTGTTTTTATCCAGCGGTCCTTACGAGTAGCACACTGATTTGAGCACAAACAAGTACGGGTGAACTCTACAGTAGTTCGTACCTGGTAGGTATTTACAGCGATACATTACACAGAACCAAACAGGACAGGACAGGACGGAACGTGGCGTGACACTCAACAGCTCGAAACCCAAAACCAGAAAAGGTCTAAGCTCGTAATGACAAGCACACTACATCCAAATCAAGTCGTAGCGTGGCATTTGTAACGCACCAATTTCCTATTCCTAGTAATGAGGCCGAGGCCGTTTTTTGCCTTTGACTAAAAAGTCTGTTCATGGCAACGTGATTTACAGGCTTCCATTAAGGGCTACGTAGTGTGTGTCTGTCGTCGCTTAGACCGCATCATTGATTACCAGAGCTGTGCAATGACCGATTTTGACCGACCCGGTTGTGTTTACCGAACCAGAGGAGCTTGCGCTCGTACGTAACGCGTTGGACTAAATTCGGCGCAAGTCGTCTCGAGTTGCCTGCGGTCGCCTTGCTGCAGCAGTGTATTTGGTGGCCGTGTGGTCGTGCTGCTTGCTGTGTTGCTATTTTACAATAAACTAAGAAACACGTCAGCTGTGAATTCTCCCGACCGGTCGATATTCAGCTTTGCTATTAGTAGCTAGCTGCGTGGTGTTTCCTTTTTAGCGTTTTGTGCTTTCCTCGCGATTGACTACTGGTCGGCGACTCCCCTGGATGTTACCACAGGGTCGACGAGACGATATTATTCATAGGAACGATAGATATCCAGTTGATTGCGTCCCATACCATCACGTGTTACCGAAACAGCAGATCACACGAAAGCAGCACGAAAGGGGTGCAAAGGCAAGGATTATAATGCGGCGGAATTTCGTTCTTTGCTTTTCTTCTTAATTCGAACGTACACAGCCAACTGCTGTACGTACCTAAAATATGTACGTACTGCAAGTAGGAATTATGAATATATGAAGTATGAGGCGTTCTTGCTTCATTTTTGACCAATACCACTCTACTTTTACACTTTTACCTACATAAAAATCAGGTATTAACACTTGTAGATTGGAATTACAGTGGGTACGTGGGTACCCCGATTTAACAACGCCCCGTGACAAGCCGAAACATGCACTCTTAAATGCATACTGCTCTTATTCGAGTGGGCAATATATAGCTTTTAGTATAGGTGGGACAAGCCGTTTTGCCCGCTCTTAACTCCAGAATGCTCTTAACTTGGGCGAGCTTAACTCGGGGTAGCCACTGCTGTGTAAATAAATATTTCACCTGCATACTGACTGCTGCTGTATTTTCCATATCTACACCCTGGTACCATTTAATCGTAAACGCTTCGCGGCCTGTGGCTCACTCCGTTGCACTCGTATATACGATATGGTACCAGGGTACGGCAGAAGTAAGCGATGACTGCTGATGGCCATTTCTGCTGCTGCTGGGTCGGTGTTGCGCAGATTTGGGTCACACAGGCAGACGATTTTAACTTTTGTCGAAAGTACTTTTCAGAAAATTCCAAATTCCAAGTTTCGGTATCAAATATTCTATGAAGTCGCCACCAAAATCATACTCGTACCCTCTGGTAGTCTATGCCTGACCTGGTACATTTGTATTATACCAGGTACGTTTTTTTTTTTTTTTTTGCAAAAATAAAAAAATGATGCGGCGCGAATTCGGGACAATACAGCAGTACGAGTTAGGGTACGAGTACATGAACATCCACTAAAAAACACGAGCGATAAGAAAGGCAGGCTGACATTTGCGAAATTCGGCAGCCGTTACGTACGTACGTATGCGGAATCTGTGTAGAACGCAATTCTCGAATAAGAAATCCAACCTGGACAAGCTTTTCCTGTTTCGCATTGCTGCTGCTACTACGACCTACAGTCTGTAGTAGGTGGCCTGTGTCCTGTCCTGTACTTGTGCGGAACACAAAATACAAAACAGAAAAACATCAATCAAAACATGGAACATGCACTCCAAAAATGCGGACCACGGCGGTACATTTTACTTCACGTAACTTTTAAACAAACCATCACGACATCACACGATACCACCGATGCACACCGACGCGGCTGTGGGCGTGTGGATCAACTGCTGTCGGGGGCGGTCAGAGCGCCCCTTGGCGTGACGATACACGGAACAAACAACAAATAAGAACGCTTTACCTGGTATCTGGTGTATATATATGTAATGCGTAACAACAGCAGCCCATCGATACCTCCATACGACATCAGAGGCCCGAGGGGACTTTCCCTACTGCTGTACTGTACGTCTACTCGTACCTCGCACCTCTCACCGTTCACGGCACGATGTCGCAGAAAGTCAAAAACAAGAAATGAAAAATCGAAAAATCGAAAATTAAAGCATGTGTGTGTGTGACTGATGGTATGGTTGAACATGTGAACTGAGAATGGAAGCAAAATTGAAAATTGGGACGAGACGACGATTTTTGCGGACTCGGAACAACAACAAACGAATGCTAATTAATGTGCGCCGCGGCGCCTATGTATGAGGCAAGCAAGCGCGCGAGTCGGTGACGGGGTGTTCTGTTCTGACACGCCAACCCTATCCTACCCCCACGTCGAGACCCTACCCGTGCCCCCCTCTGCTGCATGAGAGCTCGAAGGGTCACAGGTTGCATCTGACAACATCAACTTCTCCGCCCGCGACCCCATCTTGTGCATACAATTCGTGATAGAAGGGAAGAAATATGCCGAAAAAAAAATACTGGACGTGGATACCTTGCAGTAGGTCCGAAAATATACCTCGTACACTACAAAGACGGAAGGCAGCAGGAAGCGAGCGCTCCGTCTCTCGGCGGGCTGCCCGGCCGCGCTCGATCACCGAGGGAATAGCTCACCCAGATCTCTTGCTCTCGAACACCACGAGCTCCGCCATGTCGGCCCTCGGAGGAGGAGGAGACAAGTCCATGATCGCTCTCTGTTGCTTGTTACTTTGTTGAGGTTATGCAGTATCCAAGTTGTCGATCACGGTTCACAGAACTCCTTTGGGTGAGCCTCGTTTCCGCTGGTCTGAAGAGTTGACGCCGAGGTTCTCGTGTTCTCCTTGAGTTCCTTCGTTTAAGGCTGGCGAGTGAGTGGGTGTGGGGAGTGCACGCGATGAGCTTTCGACCTATAGCAGATTGTAGAATAAAAGGCGCTCGCTCTTCTAAACCAATCGGACGCCAAAAAGTAGGAAAAGCGCCTTATATTGCTTCGAAGGCGTTTTTATCGCAAGAATCTTTTGACGGGACCCCGGGGGTCACTTTTGAACCCACCCTCCGCGTCGTGGTCGTCCTGTGTGAAACGCACAACAACCACCTGAGTTTCTCTGTCGCGTGCTGTGCCCAAGCTATCCCAACATCGGAGGACCGCTCTCTCAGGGGGATAGGACCGGCCGTCTTCACGGAACCCCCCCCACCCCCCCTTCTCCCCTCACCTAGGTCGTCCCGGGCTTTCGCTGGACGTGTCGGACGCGGGGGAAACAACAGCTGAGCCATGGGGTCGGGAAGGGTGGCCGCGGCGAGGTTCATCCCTCTTGTCTGGGTTGCTGCGTTCAGTGTCCTTGCCATCCTCGACTCGGCAGGCAGGGTCATGGCTCAGTCGCAATTGGACAGCGCAAGGGTGAGATGAGATACACGACGATTTTTTATGGTTATGGAAGAGGAGGATAGGGAGGGGGGGCTTTACGTAGGGGTGTGCTCTGTGCTCGGTGTATTTCGTGTTTGTCCCGTCCTCTACGAAGTGTGGAGTGCGGAGGGAAGCAGCTCTTCTTGTATATCCCTGCTGTTACTGGTTATATACTACGTAGAACAAACAGCCCTACGTACGAAGTACCCTGGGGTACTTTCGGAGTCTCCCAGGCTTAGGGTTCCAGGTCTACCATCCCGTTGATGTCTATAATCCCAAAGCCGTGGTGTGTCCACTTGTCGTTCACTCACTCACTCCTCGTCACGTGAGATGCCGTCCCATTGCTAACGACGTCACCAAGGCTATGATATGCATTTACGCTTTTACCCTTCGCCTGTGAGTAAAAACGAGAAGCGGATCGACGTGTTTATGTACGAGGGCTCTAAGAATAAGACGATAAAAAACGACGGACTCGTTGTTGAGTGACTCGCCATCCCTGTCCCTTCGCTTTCGGGAGGTGCGCTCTCGTGCCTACAATTTGTGAACCGCCCCCCTATTTCTTGTAATCTTACGCAACGATTTTCGCAGAATATACTCCGTAGTACGAGTACCTCTGTGTGGTACCTGGTACAGAGAAGGTGTATTTATCACCAGTAGACTCCAGGTACTTCTGCTGTGGTCTGTTTCGTTTCCCGTACGTAACTGCTGCCTGCTGTACGTTTGGTATGAAAATCATGATTTAAGTTTTGGATTCGAAGGAGGCTTTTTGCCTCGGCAAGGAGGGGGCTCACCCAGGGTTCTTCAGGCTACGAGCCCCGCCGCGCCGACATGATCGGCGCGGCAGAGCGCAGGCAGCAGGCGAGGAGTGATTACTATAAATAGTCACTGACTGCTGTGGTAACGTCGCTTGTATGATATCATGCCGAAGCCGTTACATTCCACCTGTTCGACACGTACTACGTACTGCTCGTATACGAAGTCTACTATTTATGGTTGAGGGTTACCGTTACATATATATATACCAGGTGTCTGGTATATCATATCATAGCTGTGTGTAAGCCCTAGCCTTTCAGGCATGCCTGAAAAAATGCCTGAACTACTGTTCCTGAAACAGGCGTGCCTGAACTACTGTTTTCGTGCCTATCTTGCCTATCTTTTCCCAGGCACGCGTCAGGCACGCTTACAGGCATTAAAGGCAAAAAAAAAATACCGCCGTTAGTCTGCAACTCCCAAAATCAGGGGAACGGGGATTGTTTTTTCGGGTATTTCAGGCATTTTTGCCTGAAAAAATGCCTGAGATGTGCCTGAAACAAGTTCGGCGCCCCAAGACGAACCCTACACTACTTTCAAGTGATTTCGTGATAAAAGCCAAAATGCCTGAAAAAATGCCTTAAAGTCTTTGTTAACGCCCCAACGCAAATCCTACACTAATTTCAAGTATTTTTGTTTCAAGTGGTAATGCCTGAAAAAATGCCTTAAACCTGTCGAGCGCCGCAAGGAAAAATCCTATTCTAAATTCAATTAGTTTGGTTTCGTTGAGAAAAATGCATGAAATAATGAAAGAACGTATGCCAACAAACGTATATTAGCATGCTTGTTATTATGCACCGGTATGAAACAAGCCGTGGTATATATGAAAGTAAAGATACGTCACAGCACCCTAAGTAACATCTTCGGAGCACGACAGACTACGGCTCTCAACGATATGTTTGAGCTATCCGTCATGCTGCGCCACAACCGTGGAACCCGACGCGGCGCCAGGAAGGACGCTGCGAGTGGTGAGACTGGTGCCAAACCGGTGGTGGGGGTCCAATACGGATCGGAGGACGAGGACGACGAGGAAAGCGGATCTGACCAAGACAGCGGCTACGTAGCTCGGGGTAGAGATTGTCGTGAAGGGCTAGCTCAACGGCGTACGCTGTGTGTGCGGTCATGTAGAATAAAAAATCCAGTTGTCGTGTCCTGCATATTATAGACTACAGTAGTTCGCTCTGGCAGCGCCACTTTGCAGGAACATTCTATAATAATAGTAGTTATCGCGACGGACAGTGCGGGGTGCGGGCATGGGACATGGTCATTTGTAGTATAATAGTAGGCAGCGAGCATTCAGCGCGTTGGACAGTGCGGGCATGGGGCAGGGTCGTTTGTTTGTCGTCGACGTGTGATTTGAGGTCGGAACAAACATTGCTGTGGCTTGGGAGTATTTTTGACCCAGCATGTAGAAATACATGATGCGCACGTTGGTTGTTTCTGGAGGTGATTGTGTTGATAATCGAACCTCCTTTGTTTTTTTCTTCTTCGCAGAGTGTTCGCGGCACACGCACAAAAATACATAATACTTTGTTTTTTATGAACGGATATTCAACTCGGAAACTGGGTCCGTCCAAATGATGCTGCACGACAAACCAGGCGTGATTGCACGCCTAGATACCTTGTACGAGGTACGTGGTAGTCCGAGATCGATTTATATACTATCTCTTGTCATAGAAGTGCTGGTGCTACGTATATCAGGTATATATCTTTGTGCTGCTGCTGTTGTACCGTTGTACGACAGCTGAAGGTGCTGTAACGAACCCCGGCTTGTTTCTTATCGGTACACACTATGAATAGCTACAGTAGTACACACTATTAATAACATACCTGTACCACGTTTGCGTGTATTCTTCAAGGCATTTTACCCCTCGAAACCAAACTACTTGAGTTTTGTATAGGATATTTCCTTGCCACGCTGAGTAGGTTTCGAGCATTTTGTAGACATTTTAACTAACTACTTGAAGTTAGTGTAGGATTTGCGTTGGGGCCCTGAACAAGTTTCAGGCATTTATTCAGGCATTTTGCCCATTCACACAAAACTACTTGAAAGTAGGATAGGGAATGTTTTAAGGTGACGAAAATGTTTCAGGCACGTCTCAGGCATTGTTTCAGGCAAATGCCTGAAATAGATAGGCACGTTTCAGGCACGTTCAGGCACGTCAGGCATATGCCTATCTTTTCGCCTATCTCAATTTTTTTCGCCTGCGGCGTGCCTATCTACGCATGCCTGAAAGCGCCTACGGCGTGCCTGAAAGGCTAGGGCCTACCCTGAGCCACCCCACCACTAACACCCCCCCACACCCCTACACCCCTACACCAACCCCAACTTATATCGACACTCTCGCCGCGGTGCTTACCGCTGTGCTTGCCGCGACACACTCTGCGACCGCCGCGACACTCGTCGCGGCGTCACTCGTCGCGGTGCTTGCCGCGACCCACGTCGCGACACACGCCGCTGAGATGGCTTTCCGCGGCATGTCGTAGTACTGTCCGCGTCATGTCGCGGCATGTCGCGACACGTCACGGACACTGCCGCGACGTGTCGGGACATGCCGCGGACAGTGCCACGAAAAAGTCAAATAATGTACATCCCTCACATCTTCTGCCGTGTCAAGCCGATTGTTACTGCCTTATCTCCAATGAACGCTTTATTCAGGCAGCCTTATATAGCCCCCCCCACTGTAGTAAGAGGAGGAGCGCCTATACCCGTATGTGTGTACCATTTGTTTCGTAGTAACGTCATTTATATATGGAATCAATCGCGTTTTGGCAAAATATCTTGATGGGTGGCGGTTTGGGCAACGAGACTTACATCGATATTCTCGTATTCTCCCCGTTGTCTTTAGCACTACTGTGTCTACTTGTTACATGCTATTAAATATACTATGTTTTTAAATAGTACACACGTAAATAAAATAAATAAAAGCGTCATCAGCAAAGCAGGTGCGAGATCGATTTTCTTCATGAAACTCATCTTCGCAAGCTGTGTGGTACCTCGATCGTGCGTGTGTGTGATGGACCATATTTCCTGGTTCTTATTACTGTAGATGTCCTGTCCTATACTGCTGTGTGTGTTCTTCACATTAAACCTTCCTTTCTACCCGTCGACATCCAGCACACCCAGTGTCCGTGCTGATTCTTCATCCTAAGATAGGTACCAGTTCTGTGGTCACAAAACTACGACACAGAGATACTACGCTGCAGTGCAGTAAGCAGAGCAGACAACGCAATGCCATACACGACAGGCAAGACCTACCCTGCTACGTAGCAATCCAGGTGCATGAAAGAGAAAAAAAGTACACGTCGCTGGCATTTTCGTTTTTTTTCCCCCCTCCTGAGTCAATCAACACGCCTCTTGGCCCAAACCCCTGCCTTTTGAGAAATGGCCCAAAATCAACACATTTTGTAGCGCTCTTCGTAGCGAAATGAAGCCCAACCGCGAAAAGCCGCGGCCCCCTGCAGGGGCGCCTCCAGCAGAGCCCTCCGGGGGCGCACCCCCGGCGTAACACCCTCACTAGCCGAAAGGAGGGAGCGGTGGTCGCGGATTCTTCTCGGTCAGGCTCCTGATCGGATCCAGTTTCCTGTCGGCTCGTTATGGCTGGAGCTACTGTACGTACCAGTGCCCAGCCCTACGAACATTGCTTATTTTTTGTTTCGTTTTGTTTTGTTTTTTATCCATTCCGTTTATTATCTTCGCCCTTCTTTTTTTCTCTCTCCCTCCTATTAATAGTCTTGACTCAGATCCGGGCTCAATCAAGTAGGCTCTTCTCCTCGCTCCCCACGACGTGCGGTGTATACGTGCGTTGCAGTTATAATCGCGAGAAGATCTCAGCACTTTCTTGCCTCGTCGACTCTCGTCGAGTTGTCTCTAGCCCCTACGTACCCCGCCGGGTTGAAAGGACGGTTTAATGTGAAGAACACACCCACGCTCGTACACGTATACCTGGTATAACGTTTGTGTTTTTCACACACACACACACACACACAGTAAACCGTCCTTTCTACCCGTCGACATCCAGCACACCCAGTGTTAGTTGGGTGCCATGTGAAAACGAAAATCTCCATACGGAGACCCGGGCCCTCAACCTCAATCTTAGCAGTCTTCGTGGTTAACTACTAATATTAATAATAGACAACCGGGGGGCGACTTTAAAAACCCTGACCCGATCCTAATCAACAATGGAGAAGATTAGTACGTACAGATCGGGAACCATTTTTGTATGGGTAATATTGTTGTTCAATGAGGGGTGCGACGGGTAGAAAGGAAGGTTTAATGTGAAGAACACACACACCAACCTATTGGGGAAAAAAGTTGGCGTACCCTGTGTGTTCTTCACTTCTTCTTCTTCACATTAAACCTTCCTTTCTACCCGTCGACATCCAGCACACCCAGTGTCCGTGCCGATTCTTCATCCTAGAGAGGTACCAGTGATGTGGTCACAAAACTACGACACGGAGATACTACGCTGCAGTGCACAGCAGTAAGCAGAGCAGACAATTCAATGCCATGTGTGTGTGTGTTCTTCACATTAAACCTTCCTTTCTACCCGTCGACATCCAGCACACCCAGTGTCCGTGCCGATTCTTCATCCTAAAAAGGTACCAGTTCTGTGGTCACAAAACTACGACACAGAGATACTACGCTCAGTGCAGTAAGCAGAGCAGACAATGCAACGCCATATACGACAGGCAAGACCTACCCTGCTAGCAATCCAGGTGCATGCAAGAGAAAAAAAAGAGAAAAAAGAAAAAAGCGAAAAGAAAAAATAATAAAAAGTAAATATACTGAAGCAAATCAATAATCAAGCAACCAAATAAAAAGCATGACAAAAAAAGAAAGAAAGTGTCGTGCTTCTCCCAGAGGAGATGCGACCTCCGGTACAACAAAGCAGCTGCTCGTACGTACAGCCTGTTTATATAGGAGCTTCAATACAGACGATTCTTTCTTTGGGTGCTTTTTCGTCTGTACTACTACTACACTGCTGTTGGATATTGGGCGTCTTTTCTTTCTACGAGATACATATACATGTACCGTAATCATGCGAGAGTTGGCACCGGGGTGCGATCGATATTTAAATGTTTCTACGTTGTCCACCGCCTCCTCCGACCCCGCTGCCACCGCCCTCCCACATGTGCATACGTGACAGTTTTTTTATCGCCGCCATCATGGCCATGAGTTACCCCCGCATGGCAGTCTTTGGGGGCGCGGTGGGTGCGTTGGCGGTGATGACGGTGCTGTCTGCCGCCCTGGGCTTCGCGCTGCCTACCATCTTGCCGAAGACGTACACGCACTACGCCAGCGCGGTGAGCGGGTTGCTCTTGGTGGTGGTGGTGGTGAGGGGGGGCTGGTGTACTCATGTCGTGCACGGCCTTAGTCGTATGACCATAGACCGTCGCATCCCTGTAATGCCGGGACGGAGCATGTCGGGGTTTCACCGACCAGGCAGGCATTGCTAGCACCAAGCGCGAAGCGCCGTGAGGTGTTGGGCGAGTCGCATGAAGGGCGAGCTGCATCCCACTTTTACGGAGGGTCATATTAAGTAGGTTCAAATATCCTTCGAATTGCTGTAACTACGCACCAAAGACCCCGAACAACCTGTCTGTGCAATATATCGTTGGAAAGCTCGCAAACTCCTTGTGACAACGGTACTAGCTATATATTTCAATACTTAGAAAACTAATGAGATCGAAAAAACGTCTGAAAAAAACAAATATTTTTGGATTAAAATGCTGAGGAATATCCCAAAACGCGTATGGATAGTGCCCCTTCGTTTTAATGAGTTGGGTGTTCATCTTTCACACGGCGCAGTGATTACACCACAAATGTTTGGTTCACGAGTCAGAATTTTGCTATTATACGTCATGTGCAACATATGCTGATCATATGGAAAAAACACATAATATAAAATGGAAATAAAAAACACACTTTCGAAACAAACAAACAAAACGTTCATCAGTACGACCACGTTGTGCGCTTTGCTGTCCGCTTTCTACTTTATACCGGCATCCTTCTTAGTTCGCAAGCTTTTGCACCTTTTCTCAAGGGTATATTTCGGAGGCAAATTGAACTATATACGCCGTTACTCGGCAGTAACGTGTTTTCTTGGCATTCTGTATCTTTGTACAGGAAGGCTTCAATGCTGCGCTCATTTTGCGCTATCGTTTGCTGAAGGGGTCAAATAATTCACCGTCGCTTGGTAGAGGACTTACTTCGTAAGAAGAACCGCTTGTAAGGGCCCGAATTAACGAGTATAAAATAAATTCAATTTGGAAAAAATAAAATTCAAATTCGCTTTTCATTGGTCAACACAGGTACCAGCACCAAATTATGGGGCATAATATTTGGTGCTGGTGCGTGTGTTGACCAATAAAAAGAGAGATTTGAATCTAATTTTTTCCGAAATTGATTTTATTTTCATATTCGTTAAATCCCGGGCCCTAAGGCGGACTTGCTATGTGGATGACAACTTCAAAGAGTTAATTAATTTCCGGTGTGGCCACTTCCTGAGACAGCAATGTAGGGGGGGTGTACTCACGTCGCGCACGGCCGTAGTAATATGACCATAGACCCTCGCATCCCTACAATGCCGGGACGGAGCACGTTGGGTTTTCACCAACCAGGCAGACATTGCGTGTAGGGGGGGGGGGCGTACTCATTTGTTGCTTGCCTTAGTCATATGACCATTGACCAGGCATCCCTTTCGAAACGGAGCACCGTTCCTATTCCTAAAAGAGACACCTCCAACAGTTTGGCACTGGGGGGTTGTTTTTTTAAGAGATTGGGATAAAGAGGCGGTAAGTGGGTTTCTAAAGTAGGGAGGGGGGAGGTGTTGGTAGTGTTGAGTTGTGTTTTGGTGGCTTGCCTCACTGCCTTTAGTGAGCGGCTCTCGTTTTTATGTTTGACTGGCTCGTGCTCACTTCCCGTGCGCGCATGCACAGGTCTCGTTCTCTCCTCTCGTTTTCCCCTCTCGTTTCTCACCTCTCGCTTCTCCCCCGTCGTCTCTCTCCTCTTCTTTCTCACGTCTCCTCTGACTATTTGCTCGATTCCTCTCCTAACTCTCCTCCACCCTCTCTCTTCTCTGTTAATGCACTCGTCTCTTCTTGCGTGTTTGGTTTTGTTGTCTAGTCTCTCTCCGGTCTTCGAAAGTTTTCCTGGGTCCGCTCTCCGGCTCGACTACATCTGTGTGCATGACTTCCAAATCAATCTACATCGTATATATAATATGGTGTGTGGTGTTCGCAGTAAAACGTCACATGCGTACGTAACTAATGGGCAACCCGGGGGTTTCCACTCTATGTGGAGGCGTTATTATTATTAGCCCCCGGGGATAGGGGACGTTATTAAATTCCTCTGAAAATACGTATTACCCCGAGCCCTATTATTATCGGGTAATTACGGCTACCTGGAAATACGTATCTCTGGATAAAACTGCTGTACCAGGCACATGTTATACAACCACGCTGTCCCTAAATATAAGCACCGTTTTTATTGAATATTAATGTAAAAAAATGCTTATATTTAGGGACAGAGTTGGTACATGTTCACTCGAATATATCTCGTACGTACAAGTATATATTAAAAAAAATAAAAAAACAACAGCTGTGAGCTCGAGGATTTCGTCTGTACTCGTACCTAATGACAGCCAGAACGACAGCAGTGCCATTATTACAGTATTCCAGGCATCATGTCACATAATGCTGTGAGGTACGGTGGCCTACTCAGGTAATTTTGGCGTGGCGTACCGACAGGTACTGAGCCATACTGGTACCCAGTAATTTGGGCATAAACGCACTCTTGCGTTGCTGGTGCAAGTGGTGGCGACAAATCTTTTATTACGTGCTGTAACGATCTTTGGAATACTCCAAGCACAGAGTACAGATCGGAGAGCGGGTCGTAAACGAAAACAAAAAACAACTTTCGAGTAATTTGTGAACTACAGCTGACTACGAGTACTGCTGTGCAGTACTACGTACTACTGCTGTAAATACTAGATACGAGTGATTTACCTTGTACGAGGTGAGTACGGCGGTAACATAGGGTACTGGGACGGCTGCTTGTATACACGGAGTAACGCCTGTGCCAAACAGTGAGCCAACGTACACCTTCTTCGAGTATCATATCACACATATCCATTTATTAGTAGTACGAACTGCGGTTTTAGACTGACTGAAGAGATGCGACATTTAATGCGACATTTATATAGAGGTATGTAATTTCCGACAGTTGTTGTTGTTGCTGATGCCGCTGGTGCTCTGGTGTGTGGCGATGTGGCGATGGATCTCACCTCCGCAGTCTCTACATCATGGACGTGGAGATCCTTGATATCTTGGCCACGGAAGCAAACAAAGTCGAAGATCTTGTCCGAAGGAAGGATCACGTTGCCTTCCTTCACCCTCGACTCCGTGCCGAAGCTTCGCACTAGTTAACGATTGACGAGTGTTCAGTGCGGCAGCCGGCACCGCAAACGGTAGAAAACGGAAGGGAGGGATGGGCGGTCATGGACCACAGCAGAGCCGAAAACATTCATCACGCAGCAGCAGCAGCAGCAGCAGTGCAGCAGGAGTGGCTTGCAGCAGTACGTACACGTGATGTTATGCGAAGAAGATATATCATACTCCAATGCTCCGATGTGTAGGTATAGAGAGGAACAACGCAACGGGGGAGCAAGAGGAGGAAGAGCAGGGTTTGCGCGAAAAACGAAGACATCCCTGTCAAGCAGCCGTACGGCAGGGCGGGTTAGAGGGGGGGTCGGATATGGTAGCCCCTTCGATCGGCGACACAATGCGCACCAGACAACCCTTTCACGCCCACAGGCGGGCGCGGTCAAGCCGCTGCGCTCGTTGGCTGAGAACTGAGAACTTTCGTTTCCGAGTTTCTGAGTTGGTCGGGTTTCAGTCGCACGTCAGAGGCCTTGGCCGAAGAACCCTATATGTACGGCGCCTTGGAATTTGGTGGAGCAACACGGGGGCAGTGCCCTAATAAGTGGTGACCACAGCAATGTGTGCATATGCGTACGGGACGAGGCATGGATCTTCTCGTGCTTTGTCCCTTCAGTGTCGCACCGAGAAAACGAGGGAAACTACTCGTTCAGCGAAAACTCACCATGTTGGAGCGCGAGAGAAGCATCGTTGGTGTTAATGCTGAACAGAACGCCCTCGTAGCGGATGTCTTTCTTGGAAATGAGGCTGATGCGAGAGCCCACAAGGGGCACCCCGCTAACGGCTTCCTCGGCCATCGCTCGATGGCCCAGTTTTTGCTGTGGCGTTGCGTTGTGCAGGTTGCAGGGAGGGCATGGAGGCACCCCAACACCCCAAGATAAATCATAAACGCCATCCTAACATGCTTGAACTCCCCACGGAGCAAACGCCTGATTTGATATATTTATGACCCCGCCCGAGAGGTTCGCGGTGGCCTTTGACACCTTGGCCAGCACACACTCAAGGAGTACGCGCACTGCCAGTTATATTTGCTTTTGGCCTCTTCTTTTTGGCGTTCAGCCATATTGAAAACGAGGAGAGTTCCAGCCTCAAAATACGCACCAGGTTCCAGTTTTGTCGTATACGAGTACCCGTACCTACAAGTGCTACCTGGCACCTTACCTGCTGGTACTGGTAGAGCCTACTACTCTGTCTGAAAAAGGGCGGGACCGTTCCCATCTCGAGTGCCTGGCTGCGACTGGCTGCCGTGCTTCGTTGTGGTTATCAGACCCCTTCCCGCAGACGCGCCAAGAGTAGCTGTAATGGCAAGTGCCAACAACGGGGCTCGACGGGCTCGACTGCCGATGATCACGAATGGAACGTCAACATCTAGACGGGCCATGCCCACGCCGAACACCCTGGCCAAGCTCGAGGACCCGAGGGCGTGGCATGCGCGTGGCGAGGTCGGTATTCAGAAGTCCAAGCCAACCTCACGCACCACTGGTGCGATCGCACTCGTTATGGCGCCGCCACCGCCCAAGGGCAGGCCAGTTGCCGCGAAGAAGGTGGTCTTGGAAGAGGACGAGTACGTGGAGCAATTGGGCGATATAATCGAGGGCGACTACTTTCCGCACAACGCGAAGATGAAACGGGCCCTCTCGGGCCTAGCTCAAGGCGCCGGCAACAACACGCCTTCGGGGCGAGGCTTCATAGGCACCCCTTCTTCTGTTGCCTCGCCGACCCCCGGCGGGTCTACGCCCAGGCCGGGGTCTGGGGCAGTGGTACAGGGCGAGGGTGGGGGGAAGAGGGCGGCGAAGCAAGGAGGAGCTGGCGGTGCGTTGACGAAGTTCGTCGCTACACACACCTCTGAGGACAACCAAGCTTTCGCGGAGTTGCAGGTGCGCCTACAGTACGTATGTGTTTACAGCAGTAGTGAGTAGAGTAGTTGAGCTTGTTCAGTGCTGACTTGGGCCTTCCGGTACTCGTACATACTGCTGTGAACAACCGGAGGGCTTACTTACTTATGTATACCTTCTTGAGGCAGTCCTTCGTTCGCGTGCTGTCCGGAGCTCAAGTGTTGAGGTTTTCACTCCCACAGAGGGGGGTGTTTACCACTTGGGAACACGACAAAATGGTTTGCTTGCTGTATTTTGGTCGGCGTGGGATCAGGGTGCCAAGTGAGCCCTGCCGGCGGCTAATACGTACTACAGTATATGTACCCCAGGTTCAGTTTTGAGGGTTCAGATCCGGTGGAATCAGGTCGGCGTGGGGTCATCATCAGGGTGTCGAGTGGGAGCAGGAGCAAATTCGTGTGTGCGTGCGTGTGCTGACCAATGAAACATCCCAGGAATGATTATTAATACAAGGGCTCCGCATGGGTGCCGACATCCGCCGGCACCCATGCTTCGGATAGGACATATACCTGGTACATCAGTTATTCGGTATTGTCCTTATTCACTGTGATGGCGCTCGCTCGTGTTTCGATATCTGACGCCTACGTGCAGAATCAAGGCAATGCCAAGGGTTGCAGAAAGAAGGGAATGCTGCGTGCTGAAATATTCACTTCGCAACCTCATTTTTCAGTCTCAACAGTCAGTCTCAGAAACGTAATCAGTCGCTTTCGATGTTCCCTGGATAGTCTCAGTCCTCAGGATAGTTTGTGAGATTTAAGATTTACGACTACAATCTGATGGCGCTAGCTCGTGTTTTGATATCTGACACATACTACGTGCAGAATCAAGGCAATGCCAGGTGTTGCAGGAAGGAAACGCTAAGTGCTGATACTCAGTTCGCAACTTCATTTCTCAGTCTGTCAGAAATGCACCAGTCGAGGTGGTGGGCTCAGTTTTGGTACGTGCGACAAAAACACTTCGTCGTACCGAGCAAGCGGTTCCGCGTGGATAGTCGAGACTACAAAGCCGGCACGGGCGGGGGGGGGTCTCAATCATTCTCTGACTCTCGTGTCTGAGCAGACTTGTATCTACAGCACTTACACTACAACAACAGTTCGAGGAGAGAATGAAGGGCTATTTTGACCCAAAAACGTGGCAGGCTATTCGAAATCACAACTCTAAAAATCCAACAAACAGCGCAAAATCAAAATAGCCTGGGAAAAGCTCGTACATATTATATTAGGCTGGCTCACGATTATTAACAACCCTCTACCATTTAAACGGATATTCCTCTCATATGCAGGAAAAATCTCCGGAATGTTGCGTCCCACTGGTTTCGTTTTTCCACCCACACGCCATACGGGATACAGAATCATGGCAGGACGAGGCACGGTAGCCTCTGGCGGCAGCCCTTTCAATCCACACCAGCCAGAGGTGTGTGTCAAGTGTCAACGTGCAACTGGTCTCCACCTCGGAGATTTTCCTGATATAGAAAGTACCGTTTAGGTAGTGTAAAGCCAAGTAATTAGACTTTCCCAGGCTATTTTGATTTTGCGCTGTTTGTTGGATTTTTAGAGTTGTGATTTCGAATAGCCTGCCACGTTTTTGGGTCAAAATAGCCCTTCATTCTCTCCTCGAACTGTTGTTGTAGTGTAAGTGCTGTAGATACAAGTCTGCTCAGACACGAGAGTCAGAGAATGATTGAGACCCCCCCCCGCCCGTGCCGGCTTTGTAGTCTCGACTATCCACGCGGAACCGCTTGCTCGGTACGACGAAGTGTTTTTGTCGCACGTACCAAAACTGAGCCCACCACCTCGACTGGTGCATTTCTGACAGACTGAGAAATGAAGTTGCGAACTGAGTATCAGCACTTAGCGTTTCCTTCCTGCAACACCTGGCATTGCCTTGATTCTGCACGTAGTATGTGTCAGATATCAAAACACGAGCTAGCGCCATCAGATTGTAGTCGTAAATCTTAAATCTCACAAACTATCCTGAGGACTGAGACTATCCAGGGAACATCGAAAGCGACTGATTACGTTTCTGAGACTGACTGTTGAGACTGAAAAATGAGGTTGCGAAGTGAATATTTCAGCACGCAGCATTCCCTTCTTTCTGCAACCCTTGGCATTGCCTTGATTCTGCACGTAGGCGTCAGATATCGAAACACGAGCGAGCGCCATCACAGTGAATAAGGACAATACCGAATAACTGATGTACCAGGTATATGTCCTATCCGAAGCATGGGTGCCGGCGGATGTCGGCACCCATGCGGAGCCCTTGTATTAATAATCATTCCTGGGATGTTTCATTGGTCAGCACACGCACGCACACACGAATTTGCTCCTGCTCCCACTCGACACCCTGATGATGACCCCACGCCGACCTGATTCCACCGGATCTGAACCCTCAAAACTGAACCTGGGGTACATATACTGTAGTACGTATTAGCCGCCGGCAGGGCTCACTTGGCACCCTGATCCCACGCCGACCAAAATACAGCAAGCAAACCATTTTGTCGTGTTCCCAAGTGGTAAACACCCCCCTCTGTGGGAGTGAAAACCTCAACACTTGAGCTCCGGACAGCACGCGAACGAAGGACTGCCTCAAGAAGGTATACATAAGTAAGTAAGCCCTCCGGTTGTTCACAGCAGTATGTACGAGTACCGGAAGGCCCAAGTCAGCACTGAACAAGCTCAACTACTCTACTCACTACTGCTGTAAACACATACGTACTGTAGGCGCACCTGCAACTCCGCGAAAGCTTGGTTGTCCTCAGAGGTGTGTGTAGCGACGAACTTCGTCAACGCACCGCCAGCTCCTCCTTGCTTCGCCGCCCTCTTCCCCCCACCCTCGCCCTGTACCACTGCCCCAGACCCCGGCCTGGGCGTAGACCCGCCGGGGGTCGGCGAGGCAACAGAAGAAGGGGTGCCTATGAAGCCTCGCCCCGAAGGCGTGTTGTTGCCGGCGCCTTGAGCTAGGCCCGAGAGGGCCCGTTTCATCTTCGCGTTGTGCGGAAAGTAGTCGCCCTCGATTATATCGCCCAATTGCTCCACGTACTCGTCCTCTTCCAAGACCACCTTCTTCGCGGCAACTGGCCTGCCCTTGGGCGGTGGCGGCGCCATAACGAGTGCGATCGCACCAGTGGTGCGTGAGGTTGGCTTGGACTTCTGAATACCGACCTCGCCACGCGCATGCCACGCCCTCGGGTCCTCGAGCTTGGCCAGGGTGTTCGGCGTGGGCATGGCCCGTCTAGATGTTGACGTTCCATTCGTGATCATCGGCAGTCGAGCCCGTCGAGCCCCGTTGTTGGCACTTGCCATTACAGCTACTCTTGGCGCGTCTGCGGGAAGGGGTCTGATAACCACAACGAAGCACGGCAGCCAGTCGCAGCCAGGCACTCGAGATGGGAACGGTCCCGCCCTTTTTCAGACAGAGTAGTAGGCTCTACCAGTACCAGCAGGTAAGGTGCCAGGTAGCACTTGTAGGTACGGGTACTCGTATACGACAAAACTGGAACCTGGTGCGTATTTTGAGGCTGGAACTCTCCTCGTTTTCAATATGGCTGAACGCCAAAAAGAAGAGGCCAAAAGCAAATATAACTGGCAGTGCGCGTACTCCTTGAGTGTGTGCTGGCCAAGGTGTCAAAGGCCACCGCGAACCTCTCGGGCGGGGTCATAAATATATCAAATCAGGCGTTTGCTCCGTGGGGAGTTCAAGCATGTTAGGATGGCGTTTATGATTTATCTTGGGGTGTTGGGGTGCCTCCATGCCCTCCCTGCAACCTGCACAACGCAACGCCACAGCAAAAACTGGGCCATCGAGCGATGGCCGAGGAAGCCGTTAGCGGGGTGCCCCTTGTGGGCTCTCGCATCAGCCTCATTTCCAAGAAAGACATCCGCTACGAGGGCGTTCTGTTCAGCATTAACACCAACGATGCTTCTCTCGCGCTCCAACATGGTGAGTTTTCGCTGAACGAGTAGTTTCCCTCGTTTTCTCGGTGCGACACTGAAGGGACAAAGCACGAGAAGATCCATGCCTCGTCCCGTACGCATATGCACACATTGCTGTGGTCACCACTTATTAGGGCACTGCCCCCGTGTTGCTCCACCAAATTCCAAGGCGCCGTACATATAGGGTTCTTCGGCCAAGGCCTCTGACGTGCGACTGAAACCCGACCAACTCAGAAACTCGGAAACGAAAGTTCTCAGTTCTCAGCCAACGAGCGCAGCGGCTTGACCGCGCCCGCCTGTGGGCGTGAAAGGGTTGTCTGGTGCGCATTGTGTCGCCGATCGAAGGGGCTACCATATCCGACCCCCCCTCTAACCCGCCCTGCCGTACGGCTGCTTGACAGGGATGTCTTCGTTTTTCGCGCAAACCCTGCTCTTCCTCCTCTTGCTCCCCCGTTGCGTTGTTCCTCTCTATACCTACACATCGGAGCATTGGAGTATGATATATCTTCTTCGCATAACATCACGTGTACGTACTGCTGCAAGCCACTCCTGCTGCACTGCTGCTGCTGCTGCTGCTGCGTGATGAATGTTTTCGGCTCTGCTGTGGTCCATGACCGCCCATCCCTCCCTTCCGTTTTCTACCGTTTGCGGTGCCGGCTGCCGCACTGAACACTCGTCAATCGTTAACTAGTGCGAAGCTTCGGCACGGAGTCGAGGGTGAAGGAAGGCAACGTGATCCTTCCTTCGGACAAGATCTTCGACTTTGTTTGCTTCCGTGGCCAAGATATCAAGGATCTCCACGTCCATGATGTAGAGACTGCGGAGGTGAGATCCATCGCCACATCGCCACACACCAGAGCACCAGCGGCATCAGCAACAACAACAACTGTCGGAAATTACATACCTCTATATAAATGTCGCATTAAATGTCGCATCTCTTCAGTCAGTCTAAAACCGCAGTTCGTACTACTAATAAATGGATATGTGTGATATGATACTCGAAGAAGGTGTACGTTGGCTCACTGTTTGGCACAGGCGTTACTCCGTGTATACAAGCAGCCGTCCCAGTACCCTATGTTACCGCCGTACTCACCTCGTACAAGGTAAATCACTCGTATCTAGTATTTACAGCAGTAGTACGTAGTACTGCACAGCAGTACTCGTAGTCAGCTGTAGTTCACAAATTACTCGAAAGTTGTTTTTTGTTTTCGTTTACGACCCGCTCTCCGATCTGTACTCTGTGCTTGGAGTATTCCAAAGATCGTTACAGCACGTAATAAAAGATTTGTCGCCACCACTTGCACCAGCAACGCAAGAGTGCGTTTATGCCCAAATTACTGGGTACCAGTATGGCTCAGTACCTGTCGGTACGCCACGCCAAAATTACCTGAGTAGGCCACCGTACCTCACAGCATTATGTGACATGATGCCTGGAATACTGTAATAATGGCACTGCTGTCGTTCTGGCTGTCATTAGGTACGAGTACAGACGAAATCCTCGAGCTCACAGCTGTTGTTTTTTTATTTTTTTTAATATATACTTGTACGTACGAGATATATTCGAGTGAACATGTACCAACTCTGTCCCTAAATATAAGCATTTTTTTACATTAATATTCAATAAAAACGGTGCTTATATTTAGGGACAGCGTGGTTGTATAACATGTGCCTGGTACAGCAGTTTTATCCAGAGATACGTATTTCCAGGTAGCCGTAATTACCCGATAATAATAGGGCTCGGGGTAATACGTATTTTCAGAGGAATTTAATAACGTCCCCTATCCCCGGGGGCTAATAATAATAACGCCTCCACATAGAGTGGAAACCCCCGGGTTGCCCATTAGTTACGTACGCATGTGACGTTTTACTGCGAACACCACACACCATATTATATATACGATGTAGATTGATTTGGAAGTCATGGCGAGCGTAGACCACCCGGGGATGATAATTTTGTCCCCCGCCAAAAAGACCCCTTTTCCCCTGGAACGAGGAGATATGATAAGGGAGGAAATTGGGAAAAGTTGAAAAAGGCTGTTTCGGGTGAGGAAATACGCATGCATCCCTGGTTTTATCAGGAGTACTCGTACAAAGTACGTACCTGGCACAGGTATTGACACCAATGTCGAGTACCAGTACTATACTGTATGCCAGTGTGCCCAGAATACCGCAAAGAGCGTTGAGTTCGCACAGGGGTACGATCGCCTTTTTGCACGTGATTTTCCAGAACAGGAAGGTTGCCAGTATCAAACAAGCTGTTTTAGGAAAGATGTGGTCGAGATATACGGTAGCCTTCGGGAAAATATAATGTTCGGATTTTTCAAGCACCCTGACCGTTGTCGAAAAAACGAGCGCTGAAAAACGATGGTAGCAGCCCTGTGCGAACTCAACGCTCTTTATGGTACGTCGCTGATATCTGCCCCTTGGAGTACGCTATATATCTACCAATATACAGCAGTGGGGTACCCGACCTAAGAGCCCCTCGCCTAAATATAAGCATTTTTTTACATTAATATTCAATAAAAACGGTGCTTATATTTAGGGACAGCGTGGTTGTATAACATGTGCCTGGTACAGCAGTTTTATCCAGAGATACGTATTTCCAGGTAGCCGTAATTACCCGATAATAATAGGGCTCGGGGTAATACGTATTTTCAGAGGAATTTAATAACGTCCCCTATCCCCGGGGGCTAATAATAATAACGCCTCCACATAGAGTGGAAACCCCCGGGTTGCCCATTAGTTACGTACGCATGTGACGTTTTACTGCGAACACCACACACCATATTATATATACGATGTAGATTGATTTGGAAGTCATGGCGAGCGTAGACCACCCGGGGATGATAATTTTGTCCCCCGCCAAAAAGACCCCTTTTCCCCTGGAACGAGGAGATATGATAAGGGAGGAAATTGGGAAAAGTTGAAAAAGGCTGTTTCGGGTGAGGAAATACGCATGCATCCCTGGTTTTATCAGGAGTACTCGTACAAAGTACGTACCTGGCACAGGTATTGACACCAATGTCGAGTACCAGTACTATACTGTATGCCAGTGTGCCCAGAATACCGCAAAGAGCGTTGAGTTCGCACAGGGGTACGATCGCCTTTTTGCACGTGATTTTCCAGAACAGGAAGGTTGCCAGTATCAAACAAGCTGTTTTAGGAAAGATGTGGTCGAGATATACGGTAGCCTTCGGGAAAATATAATGTTCGGATTTTTCAAGCACCCTGACCGTTGTCGAAAAAACGAGCGCTGAAAAACGATGGTAGCAGCCCTGTGCGAACTAGGGCGGCTGGGGGGGGGGGCTTATTTGTTGCTTGCCTTGGTCATTTGACCATTGACCACGCATCCCTTTCGAGACGGAGCAACGTTCCTACTCTTAATAGAGACACCTCCAACATTAGGAGGGGGGTTGTGGGGGTGGGGGAGGTGGTTTTTGTGGTGGTGGTGGCGTTGTTTGGAGGGTTGCGGAGGGGGGGAGGTGTTGGTAAGTGTTGATTGTGTTTGGTGGCTTGCTCTCTTAGTGACGCTCTCGTTTTATGTCTGACTCTCGCTCACTCCCTCTCGTTCTCCCTCTCGTTTTCCCTCTCTTTCTCCCTCTCTTTCTCCCTCTCTCTCTCCCTCTCTTTCTCACTCTCTCTGATATTTCTTCCTCTCTAACTCTCTCCCCCTCTCTTTCTCCCTTTATCCCTCGTCTCTTTTTGTTTGTTTTGTTTCTCTCTCTCCCTCTCCTTCCCCGTCCCCCTCTCTCTCTTTATCCTTCCCCATCTCCATCTCCCTCTCCCCCTCGCTACTCTTTTCCCATCCGCTGCCTACCTCTCCTCCCGCACTGTCTTGCCTTGTCTCGGCCTGTGACGCCCTGGCGCGCTCGGGCGGCGTTCCGCAAACAGCTCTTGTTTCTTTACTTTGGGCTTAAGATGCTGAAGGAGGGGATGGATTCGCACGGAGGCCCGTCAGAGGAGCTTACCGAGGTAAACAAACGCCACAACTATCTCTTACGATGAATATGGTAGTACCGGGTCGTTTTTAACTGTTTTTTTCTGTATGTTTTTTTCAGTTTTTAGTTACAGTAGTACGTACGACGTTTTTTTTCCCTATTTTTTGTTTTTGTTTCTGTATTTTTTTTGTTTTTGTTGTTGTGGTTTTTGTGTCTTTTTTTTGTTCTTGTTCCTGTTTTCGTGTTGTTTTTTTGCGTGCTGTTGTTTTTTGCGTGTTATATTTTTTATTTTCGTGTTTAGTATATAATTACTCGTATATATACATAGTTTTGCTATTTTGTACGTACTGCTTGTGTTTTATGCATACGTATTATAGGTACATATGTTGTGCGTTTTTCGTTTTTCAGCGTATTATTTTCTACTTTTTGGGCATTTTTTCTACCTGCGGTGGTGGGAGCAGGCCTTCACACGCTGGGGTTCGGGGTTGGGAGGGTGGTTAGCCAATGAAGCCGCGAACCATTTCGATCGTCGATGGCGACCGTGTCCGCGAACCATTTCGATCGTCGATGGCGACCGTGTCCTTTACTGTTCTGTTCTGTCCGGGGGCTGTTTACTACTGTTAATAGGATAATACTTTCCCCCAGTTTCGACGTTATGTTTGCAACAAGTGTTGTTTACTTCAAACCGTAAACAAACACAAGAACAACCCCAGCCGCCTGGGAAATTTCTTGGCCGCCGGGAAAAATCTCGGAATGTAAACGTATTGAACAGATATTAATATTAATAGTACTGGTGTGGATTTGTCAACCATTCTGTCGCTGAGAAATTTCTCGGAATAATGTCGATGAAGAGTTAGTGTGGACTATCGACCATCATGCCGCTGGGGAATTTCTCGGATTGAAGATGTTAATGAGGAGTTAGTGCGGACTATCAACCATTCCGTCGTTCATAAATTTCTCGGATTGAAGATGTCAATGAGGAGTTAGTGTGGACTATCAACCATTCCGTCGCTCATAAATTTCTCGGATTGAAGATGTTAATGAGGAGTTAGTGTGGACTACCAACCATTCCGTCGCTCATAAATTTCTCGGAATGAAGATGTGTCGAGGAGGAGTTAGTGTGGACTATCACCCATTCCGTCGCTGATATTTTTCTCGGAATGTCAGTATAATGAGGAGTTAGTGTGGACTATCACCCATTCCGTCGCTGACCTTTTTCTCGGAATGTCAATATAATGAGTCAGTGTGGACTATCAACCAATCCGTGAGGAGTTGGTGTGGATTATAAACATTCTGTCGCTTTTAAAATTCTCGGAATGTCGACGTAATGAGGAGTTACCGGTACTGCTGTGGACTCATTTATCAACCATTTTGTCGCTGGTAAATTTCTCGGAATGCAGATTTATAAAATGAGGCGGTTTCAGATATTTTCGTAACCCAACCAACTAGGATTATCGCACTCTGTACCGAAATATAAGCGCCGTTTTTATTGAATATTAATGTGTAAAAGGTGCTTATATTTCGGTACAGATTGGTATCAACCATTATGTCGCTCGTAAATTTCTGGTAAATTTCTCTGACAGTGAACATGTAATGAGGAGTTAGTGTGGACTATCAACCATTCTATCGAAATTCGACCGAGTCGAATACTACCGTGTACAGGATGTTTGCGAAGAATTTGATTGGGTTGGTTTATTGTAGTCTGTTTCCTATATATTAGCAGTCCTAGCCCACGAAAAAATAGCTGCCGTGGGAAAAAGTGACCAAAATGACGTTTTCTAACCTTAAATGTTTTGGTATTGGGTAACGCTCTCACAGGATTGATTAGCAAAACGGAGCAACTTCTGATTGGGCTTCGTAGATAGCGCCTTCGGATCCACCTGTTTAACCAATCAGCTCCCATCAGTACTGTCGGTTTCAGATATTTTTATAATCCAACCAAATAATCCAAACAAATATATAGGATTACCGCAAACAAAACACCCTGCTTACGATCCCATCCTGTCATCTGGAAGATTGTGTTGAAAGTCGTCTGTAATACCTGCTAGTATGTATGTGTTTTTTAATCTGACACACTATCAAACCGGAAACTTTCCGCGCATTGGGCAGATCCCCAGTAAATGAGCTATACGTAGCTATTTCGAGGCAGATAGATCCCTGAGATTTATTTAGTACCGGTTACCTATGTTACAATAGCTCATGTTGCCTGGTGGGGGAAGCCGTACAATCTGCATGACCTGTACGTATTGTCTCACACACGTTTCCTGAGTTGAGATCTGTACAGTAGTACAGAGCTTCTGGTTGAGATCTGTACAGTAGTACAGATCTTGCACAATCGTCACATACTGGCAGGCCAGGGTCCAGATGATCTGTAGGGGATCGTGATGTATCTGTCCGCTGTTTTGACACGTTCCTATTGCTGCTGCTGCTGTGTATATATATATATGCAACAAGGTGGAGGAAGAGCTGACGAAGAAGAACGAGGGGGAGCCGAAGAAGGTCGACGAGTTCGAGATGGAAGCGGGGGGGGCGGGGTTGGGGCACCGAGCACGAAACGCCTCCGTCATTTTCTCACCTGCGACAGAGTCTTCTTAGCGTTTGATCGCCTGGAGCCGTT
>MEHQ01004400.1:0-83741 GCA_008828725.1 Saccharina japonica
TACTGTACGTCAATGACACTCGTTGTGCTCGTTTGGAAATACATGACAATACAAGTTGCATTCGGAGTACTCTATGCAGTACCAGGTATAACCTGTACAAAAGTGGACAAACACGGCACATCCCAACCGATCTAAAGACAATGTATAATATCAGCAATAACCAAGAAACCTCAATACCGCTGTGAAGCTTCCCGCATAGCGTGGTTTGCTCTGCGTTGACGGAGGCGAAACCAATATAAACATATACGAGAGAAAAGAAGCATCAGGAGCACAGGATACTGCACAGCAACAGGTGCTTCTACAGCAGTAGGATTTATGTACGATGTGCTGCTGTGTCCTTTTATGTCAAACAAAAAGACGGTTGTAACCGATTTTGTCACCGGGCCAGCAATGGGTATGTATGTATGTGTGGTTTTTGTCTGTTCTCTGTAGGTATGAAGTGGGAGGAGCGTGGTTGTTCGGGTAGGCTCAGCAGGTAATACCCTCACAACACCTACTAAGAATCAGGCTAATAAGAAGCAGGCTAATAAGAAACAGGCTAATAAGAAACAGGCTGATAAGAAAGCCGGGCTGAGATTTAGAGGAAAAATAAGAAATTCTGGATTCGTTATCTTGAAGTTAGTGCAGTAAGCACCCTCTCTCAAATATGAAATCCAGCCTGGACCAGATTTCCTGTTTCTTGTACGTATGTACGCACATTCCAACTCTTTACTAGTAATTGGTGGTAATGAGGCGCGACCTCGGGAACCTGCAGTAGTAAAAAATTGCGATGCATCACGCTGGGGGGATACTGCTGTGCTGAGTGCTGAGCCAAAACATGAACGAACATCTACGTATACGTGCCGTTTGGGTTATTCCTTGAAACAAAAAAAATCAACAGCATACAGCACTTGGTGTAGGCCATACATATATACAACAACTCTTGGTATATAGGGCACTTGCGTTATCTCCGATTTGGGTGAAAACAGGCTGTGGGCGGAAGGGGTTTGTCAACTCTAATATCAGTATACGCATTTGATGAAGAAATCGACATTTTCAACTTGGTTTTCCACCCTGAAAAATTGCTGTAAAAAAGAGATGGCCGGGGGCACACAGCAGTACAGACCAGCTGGCGAGTGAGACAACGCTCCCCGCCGGCGCAGGGAAGCTCTGTGATTCCCGTCGACTGCTAGGCCATATTGCCTGATAAGAGAGGGTCGCACGTTGCTTGTGCTCGGTGGAGGACTCAGTGTTTTGGTCGGAATTTGAAGCACCACATAGTTCTTGTGCTACAACATCATCACACAGGAGTTTGGATGACGTGTTTGCTGCTGCTGCGTACTCCGGCGCTGCGTGCGAGAACCGTGGGCGCCGGAGCATGTCCCTGATACCCTCGAGTGCCGTCGTCTGCCTTGCGGAAAGAAAATGCTGCTGTTATGGTGTGTGCTTGCAGTAGGCGTAGTCTCAGCTCTAAAGCTCTGATACGAGTACTCGCGCGAGCAGAAATATAGCAGGTTGTTGTTGGTGATACCCGTACGTACCTCATCAACACAACAGAACACGCTACACGAAGTTGCGAGCTCGTGAAAGAGTAAGCGAGCTTATGAACAGTTTGCATTTCCTTCGTTGACGCTGCCCTGTGCTAATACCGGGGATACATATTCCGCCTTGCCATGCCACGTTGATGGCGTCTGCCTTGGCAAGCTGCTGCTGCTGGGCACTGCTGCCAAAACAAACGCAACTTTGCAGCCGTATCGTTTTGATCTTTGTATCGTTTCGATCCTTGTATCGTTTCGATCCTTGTGCTTTTGACTTATCATATGGGCCACACAACCAACAGCATAACGACTAGACTGAAGGGCGATGAGGAGACGTCTGTTCGCTGTACATGTACAGTTCAGCCACGCAGCTAGCAAAGCTGAATATCGACCGGTCGGGAGAATTCACAGCTGACGTGTTTCTTAGTTTATTGTTAATTCGTCAAGCTCTTGGAGTCGGCTCCAAGGAGTAGCCCAAGCGACCCTTCAATAAAGTTAAGTGGCCGGGCAGTGGTCACTGCTTGCAGTGTTCCCCATTGTCAATTTGCTACTCTCCGGGGGCTCGAGTAGCGGCGGAGGTGAACGCACCACGGGGGGAAATTTGCAAGGTCAGGTTCTGTAGGGTACCTACAGAACCATACCCGGGGTATTTACCCGGGAAATACCCTACAGAGAACTTCTGTGAGTTCTGTAAGGGTTTTATACCCGTACCCGGATCTTCTGTAAGTTCTGTACGACCTTTATACCCTACAGAGAACTTCTGTAATTTCTGTACTCCCCGTTTCACAATACCCGGGGTACCGGTACAACGTGTTTGTACCTGCCCGGAACTTCTGTGAGTTCTGTACGCCCGTGCCACAATACCCGGAACTTCTGTGAGTTCTGTAAGGGTTTTATACCCTAACCCGGAACTTCTGTAAGTTCTGTAAGACATCCATACCCGTACCCGGAACTTCTGTAAGTTCTTTAACATCTTGGGCACAATACCCCGGGTAAGGGTATTCCCTCGGCACAATACCCTGTGTGCCGGTACAGATTAGGGTATCGTTGAGGATGTCAGGAGACGGTCAGTCGAGGGAAAATGGGCATCGGTCAAGGGTGTGGATTCGAGTGTTCAACACTAAAACCTAATTTTCGTCAGTCAAGGATCAAAAATGAAAAATTGCCGTCAGTCAAGAGGTGAAAGTGCCGTCTCCTGACATCTTTTGAGGAGTGATGTTATGCATTCTGACGTCATGTCTCATCAGTGACACACACCAAAAACGAAATTACGAAATCAAATCACATTGTGCAACCCACCTCGCTCACAACCACACATAAGCCGAGCACACAAGTACGTGGATTTTGATTTGGGGGGTAAATCTATGACCGCGGAAGTCATTCCCATGAAGTTGGAACGGTCCTTACCGTGAAAATCGTGAAAGACAGCTATAACAGAAATCAGCTACAATGGTACATGCATGGTATATACGCGTTAGTACCGGTATAGTGTGTCATGTTTGAAGTACACCAATCGCAGTATTTCGAATGCATTTTATGTTTTTTTTTTTAGCAGTACATTTGCAGTTTTTTCGCCCCCTTGAGGTGGGTATTTACCAGGGTATCACCGGAACTTCTGTAAGTTCTGTACGCCCGTGCCTGAATCGGAACTTCTGTGAGTTCTGTACGCCCGGGCCACAATCGGAACTTCTGTGAGTTCTGTACGACCGGGCCACAACCGGAGCTTCTGTGAGTTCTGTACGCCCGTTCCACAATAAATACCCGAAACTTCTGTAAGTTCTGTACGCCCGTGTCACAATACCCGTAATTTCTGTGAGTTCTGTGCGACCTTCATACCCGTACCCCGAACTTCTGTAAGTTCTGTGCAACCAAGCCACAATACCCGGGGTACGGTACAACGTGTTTATACCTGCCCGGAACTTCTGTGAGTTCTGTATGCCCGGGCCACAATACCCGGAACTTCTGTGAGTTCTGTAAGGGTTTTATACCCCAACCCGGAACTTCTGTAAGTTCTGTAAGACACCCATACCCTGACCCTAAATCCACAAACCCTACAGAACCTGACCTTGGAAATTTGTTTATTAATAATCTGTTGTCAACTACCGTACGTACGTACCTGGTATTGAATATTGATGTATCTCGCACGAGAAAGCAAGATCCGTACTATGCTGTAGCTGTGTACTGCTGTGTGGTGTACCATATATTCAACTTCGAGTACATACGGCACATATACCCATCTCTGCTGGTCGCACGTGCTCGACCCGAATTTAGGTTCGTTCATGGATCTACGACCGCCAAGTACTTCTCCAATCAAATCCGGGCTACTCGTAGTCGGACTATCTACTGTGCTACTGCTGTAAAAAATCAGCTTGAAAAAAAGGGGGCAGAGTGGTGCTGGTGAACAATGGTGGTTTTAGCATTCGTTTCAATCTTCGTGGCATTGTGTGCAGGGCGAACCTTTTGATCCGGTTCTAGTGACCGTATTGCCTGGTAGAACGTTTGAGATGGGCCAAAGAGCTGTAGGATCAGAGTGCGCCGCTCACAGCCCGCCTGCAGAAAACACGAAAGTCACCTCCTCCGCCGTAGGGTCACCATCTGCGAACTGTACAAGTGTGTGAATACTTTGCTTTTGCGTATATCAAGAAAGAGCAGAAGGAGTCAAGATAGCGAGTACGAAAATCACCAATCGCGTGCTACGTCAAGAAGTCCTGCTGCTACATGTACAGGGAGTATGAAGTATATTTGCAACGAACTGCATTATAAGACGGCGCTTATCATGGAAATTTTCCAGTGTCTAGTGTGTCCTTCGTACCCCTCACCTATCTATGTGCCCCTTTCGTGTGATCTGCTGTTTCGGTACACGTGATGATATGGGACGAAATCAATCGGAAATCGTCCTACAAGTATTATCGTCTCGTCGACCCTGGTAACATCCAGGGGAGACGCCGTTCAGCAGTCAGTTGCGAGGAAATGTACCTAACAATAACATCATGGAATAACGCAACGCAGCTAGCCAAGCTGAATATCGACCGGTCGGGAGAATTCACAGCTGACGTGTTTCTTAGTTTATTATTAGTTCAGTATGTACGTGACCACAGCAGTCCGCCCGCCGGTAGCGTACGCAGACTATGGGAACAGCTAGCACCGTCTCCGTCGATACCGCCGGTGCGTTAGCACCGGTAGTACATCTTAGACAGGCTACACCGTGTTGCTCGCGTCTCGGCTTGGGAAGAAGCTGTTCTGTACTGCCAAAAACCACGCAGCTTTGAACAGAACAGCGATGTTTCTTGTACCAAAACAATATACATTTTCTTGGTACAAACAACACCATGTTGTTATTAACGACCATACTCAAAACGATTATTCTCTTCGCTTCGTAGGTACCTGTTAAGCAGTAGACCAGACAGACTGTCCTGCCGGTACAGCGTAACTTTACAAGCGATCTCAGAAACGGCTTGTACTGCTGGCGCCGTCGACACTGCCCGTGTGTTAGCACCGCGGGCGCATCTCCAGTCACGCAAAAGACAATCGCACGAGTGCACCAAAGCGACATGCTGGGTACTAGTCTATAGTTGCCTAATATTGTTTCTCGGCTACGTACGGCAAGGGTACTCCAAAAACAAAAAGGCCTGTCGTATTTTGCATTTTCGGCCCTCGCGGGGGGGGAGAGGGGCGTACTCATTTTTTTGCTTCCCTTAGTCATGTGACCATTGACCCGGCATCCCTTTGGAGACGGGGCACCGTTCTTTCTTCTAATGGAGACATCTCCACAACAGTTGGACTCATGACGTTGTTTCCATATTTACGTACTTTTTGCTATACCTTATGTATCCCCTTCCTGTTTGGCCGCCTGTGGCCACCATCCATCTCTCAAGATAGTGATCGGTTTCTCGCTACTATATAGTGTATCAAACTTCTCCATGTCACAATCGTCTATTTTCCTCACATCCTTTACAGTAACACATCCCATTCCTCCTTGTACATTTCATTGTCTCCCACTATGTTAATTTTAGTCGCTATTGCTCTGCCACAAGGACACATCTGTGCATCTACTTCCGCCTCATCCCGGCTACTGGCGTACCCCTTTCTGGCAGGTCCAAGTCCCCTACACAAAATCGCAGTTTCAGCGTTTTCGCGAGGTCCATCGGGTCGTGCAAATACGTTTGCAGTGCTACCCCTCCTCTCAACCCCCCATATACCTTTAAGTGTTCTTCCCTTTCTACCTTATCCCTTATTTCTTAGCGTTAGCCTTTTCCTTATTGTGTTCCACTATGTTTGTTCTGTCTTGTACCCCTCAAACCTCTCAATGACCAGCATCGTTTCTTTCTCATACTCTCTCGACAACTATATCCCTACTTCTTCCAGCTCGCCCAATGGTTACGTTTTCCCATTTTTCTCTGTCAGCTATGGCTGGCAACCTCTTGCGGGGGGGGGGGGGTAGTGGGGGTACTCATGGCTGTAGAATAATGGCCAGGGAGGCGGGGAGGGGGTACGTCATTTTCATGCACGGCCTTAGTCGTATGACCATAGACCCTCGCATCCTTACAATGCCGGGACGGAGTATGTCGGGTTTTCACCGACCAGGCAGACATTGCTAACACCAAGCAGGAAGCGCCGCGAGGTGTTGGGCGAGTCGCATGAAGGGTGAGCTGCATCCTACTAAGAACCGCTTGTACGGCGGACTTGCATATGGATGACAGCTTCAATGAGTTAAATTAGTTTATGGTGTGGCCACTTCCTGAGACAACAATGGGAGCACTATGTCACTGCCTCGCGGGTGCCTTACCATATACATACTACGTGATACGAGTATTCCCCTTGTGAGGAGAAAAAAGGTTCTCCACCCCGCACAAATGATCTCACTCGACCATCAGTTATGGTAACCGCCAAACAAAAGAAAAAACGGTACCCTGGTTGTCTAGCTCACGCAGTGAGAGGCGTATTTTACAGCGTCGTTGCCAACCGACGCCAACCCAACCTATAAAAATATCATGTATTTATAGGGGGGGTCAGCCCCACTAACACCAAGCGATGTGCTGAGTAGGGAGTGGTTAATACCCACCCCCTCTCCCATGAATGCCTCGCGGTTTCTTTTGCATCCGACAACGCATATTATATTTTTGCCGGTGGAGGGCAGACTTCTTCTCCTCAGATTAAATCGGCACCCTTAAACATGCAGATTGTAGGCTTCGTTGTGCACGTGTGAACGGGCAGTGCATCACGTTTGTATGTGGAAGGTTTTATGGCGATACGCCGTTTCTGGTTTTTCGGCCCGCTGGGGGGTGGGGGGGGAGGTGTTTGGTCAGGCATTTGTTTTCCGGAGTACCCTCGACTACGGCGATAACAAATAGGTCTATTTTCATTTCGCCTGCGGCACACAATACCCCGCGACGAAAATATCAGCTACGGTGAAACGTGTTGCGCATTTTTAAATGCAACACGCATTCGCAGCGATATGCCCATATGCGCCATTTCGCGGTAAATGTCGTTCTGGCGCAACAGCGCAACACCTCAAATGCGCCCTGGCGCACACCCAGCGCTAAATGTCGTTGCCGTAATACCATGGCAGTGAGCGCTGGATTGTAACGACAAGTTCCGTGATTGGCCACAAAATCTACAGCGGTACTTTAGGATTAGGGTTGCTCGGGGTACGGCAGCAGCAGGTACAGGTGTACCATTGAGGTCGGGGCCGCAGGCTTAATCGGAAAAATGTGATTGCCTCCATACTGGTACCGGTATCCATACGGGTGCGTGTTGTGGACGCATTATGTTGACCGGGTGTGATCACTTTGGAGTTTGATGCTATTTTCAGGTGCCTTCAAAGGGGGTGCGGTATTCAACGTACCCGGGGGGATAAAGGATCAGTGACGGGCTACAAATAAATAATAAAACATACGCCCGGTTGTGCTTTTGTAGGGAAGGGTGCTATCTAAAGGGAGTGTGCATCATGCGTGTTATACAGTATGTGGTCAGTTTGTACTTTGAGTGGCGGCGGCGAGAGTTGTATTCCGGTAGTCGATAATGGAGCGATAATCGTTGTAAATCCAAACCACGATAGCGTGTACTATCTGCGCCCCCCTCCCCCAAGAACGCCAAGGTGTATATATGCGAGGGGACTGAGCTTGTGGTGGATAATGTGGGGACTCTTGATTTGACCGTTCGCGGCAAGGAAGAAGTGCGGGTGACTACTGTGGGTAGATTATGTATATTTTATTGTCAACATCATGCCTAACTCCATACCTCTTCACAATACGCAGGCGAAAGATGGAATCATTTCGCACTCAACAGGGGTTGGCTAACGTTTCCATTTCGAAGAGCCCGTTCGAGGCTGGATGCAACGCATCGCCCCCCCCCCCGCCACCCTCCCTGTCCCCTCCCACTTTTGCGCCCATGTATAGTTCCACCTTGTATGGTTCACCAGCGTTGACAGTCATGCAACACCCCCCCTCTGTTTGCCCGTGCACCGTGGTCGGTTCCCCCGTCATCAACTGTAAAGTACCTCCCCTACCACACACTGCGCCGGTGCCTGTTGTGATGCCACCGGCGAGGACGTCGGTGCCACCGATAGTGCCGCTGACGCCGCTGGTACCGGTAGAGGCACCCCCCCCCCCCTTCCGCCGCCCCCGGGTTCGTTCAGGCTATTGCTGCTGCCGTGCTCGTCACTGGCGTTCTTCGCTTTAGGGAGGTTGACATCAACAGTTAGCACGTGTGCGATGCGCATACACAAAAGCCTTTTAGCCGAGACGGCCAAGCAGCAAGGCGTGAAGCTCACGGGGGCCTTACCGTAGTTACGTGATTGTGCAGGATTGTGGACAGTTCTTCTTAACCAACAGTATGCTATGTCTTCGGGTCTCTCGTCATATTCTCTTGTCGGTACTGGCCGTTGTATTAAACAGTATTATTGCTGTTCGTGTTATCCAGCTGTATATACGATGATTTACGAAGTATATCTTGCTGTTAAAACCTGTTTTATTGTTGCTGGGAACAGCTATACCTGCCAAGCGGAGATGCCAACAACGCGGTACCGCACATAGATTCAAATGCACTGCTAACATGCGGGCAGTGACGACGGGGCCAGCAGTAGACACCTTTCAAACTCGGTATTCACGCATTATCTGAATTTTTGGATTTTGAAATCGAAAATTGTTTTTGAAGACGAAGAATCCGATTTGAAAAGTTGTTTCAAAGTCATTAATGGGTAAAGTGCTTGGTCGATAAATGGAGAATCCAACTGAAGTTCCTTCGTCGTGTATACCAGGTGCTCATAAAGCCGTCCCAGGTATGTATAATACCTGGTATACAAGGGGGGCTTCGCCGCGGCGGGCTGACGACCGCCTGCGGCTACGCGCATGCCCGTAACAGCGAGGAGTAGTCTACTGAGGTAGACTAATAGCTAAGCTTAGATCGAACAAAGCGACTCTGTACTGCCAAGGGGTGTGCGGCAGTAGTACAGGACACCTAATGAGAAATACTCACAAACGGAGGCTGTGTCTCACCCAGTCTTATCGCATTTACATGAGAACGTACGTGTATATCAGCAGTAAGCTATAAAAATCCGTACGTGTATCAGCGGTAAGTAGTTCGTAAAGTCCAGCATCGAGCATAAAAACATAATCTTGGATCTTGCATGTAGACCACGGGACAACTATAAGTGCAATACGAGTACGAGTATACGTGTACCGGTAATGAATTAGGAACCACTTGTTTCGAAAGAAGCAAGTTCTCGACCATCAACGTGATTTTAATGGGAAAGTTGGAGTGTCCATCGCTCGCATACGAACAGAAACAACAAACACCAGTATTAATAGTATCATAGTATCACACTGGTGTACCACGCACGTATATATGAACCCATGGTACACAGGTCTGTTTCTACTGTGCTGGTACTACTGTATCATACGTGCGTACTTACGTACGTGCATATCAGCAGCACAGTAGTAGTAGTACGTGGTCATATATAAATCCAAGTTCGTCGTCGACATAAAAAACGGAATCTTTGATTATGCATGTAGCTGCGTGTGAAAAAAAAAGAGCGTGTGTGTTTTGTATGTGCGCTCTCCATCACAATACTCTTGGTAAACGTTGCTGCAGCGCCCACCGCCCGCATGTTCACGCCCGCGAGCGCACGCGAGGCCCTGCCCGGTTCTATATCCAGGCCGACGGGCACGTAAACCGATAAATTCTCCCGACACGCCCCTGAGGAGCGCATGCGGTAGATATTTTTAGGGTTTCGTAAGGTCCAAAACAGATAATCATCCCGCACGGGACTGTCAGAAAAAAAACGACGTGCGTTCGTATGGCGAGCCTGTGACAAATAGGCAATACATCCTCACACAAACGTACCCCCGTGGGCTTCGTGTAGGGCAAGACCGAGGCCGCCCTTCGCAGAGTAAGCAGAGCAGGAATCGTCGAGCACGATGAGCGAGTTTCGTGCCGCCGGGTGGACCTCATCGCGAGATATCGCGAAAAAGGCTCAAATCTACGTCTAAGAAAAGCCGAGGAGCTCTCACACGAGACCACCAACAATATCGTACATGTATTTATACCAGGAATGATACCTGGTTTGTGAGAACAGCCGCACAGCAGCAGCACAGCAGACTCGGCACAGCAGCAGCACAGCAGCAGCAGCAGCAGCAGCAGCAGCAGCAGCAGCAGCAGCAGCAGCAGCAGCAGCACAGCAGAGTAGCACCAGAACCACCGCAGCAGTAGTAGCAGCAGAAGCAGCAGCGGCGGCGGCGGCGGCGGAGGCGGCGACTGCACAGCCAAATTGTTTTCACAGCTGTTGTGGCAGCAGCAGCAGCAGCAGCAGCAGCAGCAGCAGCAGCAGCAGCAGCAGAAGCAGATAGGCGAGAGGCCATACAACCAAAAGCAAAACAATGGTGAACTGCTCGTACTCGTATGCGAAGTACGTTCACATACATGTTTTGGCCTCCCCTATATAGCTGCTCCTGCTGCTTCTTTGCCGCAGCCGCACGACCCGCCACCTCCGCCGCCGCCGCCCCGGCCGCCGCCGCCGCTGCTGCTGCTGCTGCTACTGCTGCTGTGGTGGTGGTGGTGCTGGGGGTGTGCTGTGACCCTACTGCGGTGCGTTGCTGCACTTGACTGGCCTCCGCGTGTGTCTATCCACAAAACGCAAAATGCAAAACAGAGTCTGGTTCCAGTTCTGCTCCGTGATACATCGCGGATCATGTTTCACGAGAGATGCATCGACTATTGTCGAGAGCAGTCACAGCAGCACACCAGCAGCACCAGCAGCAGTGGTGGTGGCAGTGGCGTCGCGGCAGCGGCGGCGGCCAGCTCCCGTTAGGAGAGTCGGGTTGTCGATTTGTGTCTGCGAAGCTTGTTCCGCAATATACAGCAGCAGCAGATTTGTATTTATTTACAGCAGCAGCAGCAGCAGCAGCAGCAGCAGCAGCAGCAGCTGCTGCTGTGTTGGCCGCGGTCGTCGGAGGGAGGAGTTGGACCCTTCTTTCAGCGACTAGAAGACCGTGCCGAGTGAGCCATCGCGTCCATCGCACTGCCTCCTCGAACATTCGACCCGCGCTGGGTGCCTGGTTGTCAACTCCGTGGGTCGATATGAATACACCCTAATTGGCAAAAAATATCACCTAAATTCTACGTGAGGGCCGATTTTGCCCCTCACGTAGAAAAACCATGAATGTCTCTTCCCCAAAGATCCGACGAGAACAAAAGCCATGGATAATAAAACAAATGAAAAAAAATTCAAAGTCGTTCACGCATGTTTTTGTGAATTATTTTTCAAAAGTACTATGAATGCCGAGTTTGAAAGGTGTCTAGTACAAGCCGTTTCCAAGATCGCTTGTAAATTTACGCTGTACCGGCAGCACAGTCTGTCTGGTTTACAGCTTATCAGGTACCTACGAAGAGAAGACAAGTCTCATTTTGAGTCTGGTCGTTAATACTAATATGCTGTTGTTTGTACCAAGATTTTGTTTTTGGTACAAGAAACATCGCTGTGCTGTTAAAAGCTGCGTGTTGTTTGGCAGCACAGAACAGCTTCTTCCCAAGCCGAGACGCGAACAACACGGTGTAGCCTTTCTAAAGATGTACTACCGGTGCTAACGCACCGGCGGTATCGACGGAGATCGTGCTAGCTGTTCCCATAGTCTGCGTACGCTACCGGCGGGCGTACTGCTGTGGTCACGTACAAACTGAACTGTGCAGTATGTACAGCGAACAGACGTTTCCTCATCGCTCTTCAGTCTGGTCGTTATGCTGTTGGTTGTGTGGCCCATATCAATCTATTTTATTATATAAAAGCTGCTATTCTGTCTTGCTGTCTGTCTGTCTGTCTGTCTGTCTGTAATTGAGTAGCGCTATCCAGAGCGGTTCAGCCCCACCTTGCCCCATGGGTAGGGACGCTGGGTGACACAACCCGCAGAACACACGGTCCCATGCCGCGCCGAGCCGTGGCCGTGGCGCAATCCCGACGCACAGTTCTGACAGTCATCTAGCCAGCCTACCTGCTGACTTCCAATTTTTGAATTACTCTTCTGGCAGCTGATTGGTTGCCTAAATCCATGCCAGTGGCTACTGGCTCTTTCTAGAACATCGCTGCTGAAAAGAGCCACCGAGGTTCCGCCAAACCCGGGGAGGATATGCTCCCATCCCCGGATCAGAAATCCCTCCATATATCTACAACTCCGACCAACCGGGGACAAAAACGGCGATTTCCCGGTTTGACACTGCCCCGCACGGTATGGAAACCCCACCCCCATCAGTTGGTCACAGATTGGCGGAGGCTCAGGGAGTCAGCGGCATCCGGGGACGATAAGTTCCCATCCCCGGATCATAAATCCTTCCATAAATCTACAACTCCAACGAACCGGGGACGCAAACGGACATCCCCCGGATCGATACCACCTCACAAGGTCTGGAAACCCCAATACCACGGGAACATTTACGGTTGCCTGGCCCTCATAGAGCCAGCGGGCGGCGAGAGTTGACCCTCGGGGCAACGTCGAAGTCCCGCCGCACCCGGCGATGATAATTTCCCATTCCCGGATCATAAATTCTTCCATTTATCTACAACTCCAACTAACCGGGGACGAAAAAGGACATCCCCCGGGTCGGTACTGCCCCGCAAGTTGTGGAAACCCCACCACCACTGGCTGATTGCTGATTTGGCTGGGGCGCTGGAGTTCATAAAGCCAGCACGCAGCGAAGGTTGCCCTTCGGGGCAACGGCGAGGTCCCGCTGCACCCGGGGATGATATGATCCAATCCCTGGATCAGAAATCCCTCCATATCTCTACAACTCTGACCAACCGGGGATAAAAACGGCGATTTCCCGGTTCGACACTGCCCCGCACGGTATGGAAACCCCACCCCCATCAGTGATCACTGATTGGCTGAGGCTCAAGGAACCAGCGGCATCCGGGGACGATAAGTTCCCATCCCCGGATCATAACTCCTTCCATACATCTACAACCCCAACGAACCGGGGACGCAAACGGACATCCCCCGGATCGATACCGCCTCACAAGGTATGGAAACCCCAATACCACGGGAACATTTACGGTTGCCTGGCCCGTATAGAACCAGCGTGCGGCGAGAGTTGCCCCTCAGGGCAACATCGAAGTCCCGCCGCACCCGGGGATGATAACGTCCCATCCCCGGGTCAGACATCCTTCCATGAATCTACAACTCCAACAAACCGGGGACGAAAAAGGACATCCCCCGGCTCGATACCGCCCCGCATAGTGTGGAAACCCCACCACCACTGGCTGATTGCTGATTTATCTGGGGCGCTGGAGTTCATAGAGCCAGCACGCAGCGAGGGTTGCCCCTCGGGGCAACAGCGAGGTTCCGGAAATGATGTGATCCGATCCCCGGGTCATAAATCCTTCCATACATTTACAATTCCAACGACCCGGGGACGCAAAGGGACATCCCCCGGGTCGATACCGCCTCACAAGGTGTCGAAAGCCCAATACCACGGGAAACGTTACGGTTGCCTGGCCCTTATAGAGCCAGCGTGCGGCGAGAGTTGCCTCTCGGGGCAACGCCGAAGTCCCGCCGCACCCGGGATGATAACGTCCCATCCCCTCATCAGAAATCCTTCCATACATCTACAACTCCAGCAACCCGAGGACGAAAACGGACATCCCCCGAGCTCGATACCGCCCCGCAAGGTGTGGAAACCCCACCACCACTGGCTGATTGCTGATTTGGCTGGGGCGCTGGAGTTCATAGAACCAGCACGCAGCGAGGGTTGCCCCTCAGGGCAACGGCGAGGTCCCGCCGCATCAGGGGATGATATGATCCCATCCCCGGGTCATAAATCCTTCCATACATTTACAACTCCAACAACCCGGGGACGAAGACGGACATCCCCCGGGTCGATACCGCCTCACAAGGTGTGGAAACCCCAATAGACCACTTGCCATAGAGAGTTGAAAAAACAAAAGCAGCGTCGGGGGGAAGCCGATTTTGACGGTATTTTAGTGTGGAATATCTGGACTGTTTTTTTTTTCCCTTTAAATTAGATATTTAGACCATCGGGTACTTCCACAACGGCCGGTGGCGTAATAGCGCTCGACGCAAACAGGTTCACAGTGAGCCACGACCAGCGGGGATGCCCTACATTATTCCCACCGGACCACCACCGCAACGCTGTCTGCACTACCCCATAGTAACCATCCTTGCGTCCTGTAAGTTGGAGACATGCAGGCGTTGTCACGTTGGGGTACTTGACATCTCAAGAAAACAGCAGCAGCAACTCCGAACAGGACTACAACACGGTGCTGTAAAAGGCGCGGTGTGCATCTGGCTAGCTGATAGGGCCCCTATCGACACGAGAGCAGTTGCCAGAGTAGAGGAGGGAGCTGCGCCGCCGTGTCTGGCGTGATCTGTGACCCTCGGCCTCTTACGAAACGAGCGTGACAGCTCAGGAGGACAGCTGACGCAAATATAATAATACTGCTGAATGAGGGCTCACGATATGCTGACGTCGCGACAACCCCCACAATCATCTGGGGAACACACCTTGCAGTACGGTGGCGCTCGGAGTCGTCACGGAGACCAAGTGGTACTCCCCTGCAATAATGTGACGGACGCCACGACGTTCTCCTATAGCAGCAAGCGATAATCCTGGCTCTGAACTGCTGTGAAGAGATAACAAGCAAAAATGATCTCCGACGAGAGCAAAACAAACCCTTGAGAAAGCATGCACAGCCATCGTTGGGAAACCTTTAAAAAACAATCCAAACAAATAGTGGTGGATGTGGGATGTCGATGTCATACTACCTCCACCATCACTCCTCCACACTCCAGTACAAGCAACGCCCTCGTGCTCTATTTTTGGGGGGTTCAAGCCCCCTGATCAACATGGTGGCGGCCATGTCTGCAAGGTCTGTTCTGAACCGGTGCACAACATGTGCCTTCAACCCCTGACCGGAGTTGAAGACAGACTGGAGGGGGGGTTCGTCTGCGGTAGTCGCGGTACGTGCCGGAAGGACGTCGTCCATCATACCTCTGGCTTGGCCGAGCGTAACTCTTGCGCCGCTGGCCGTAAGTGTCAGGCACCCAAAGGCACCACACCTACCTCCTTGCAAACATGCTGCGGCCGGGCCTGCCACTTAAGGTGCACACGTCTGGGCTGCATACATTGCGACGCACCAGGTTCCGAGGAGGGTTCTGAGAGCATCTCGAGATCTTTATCGAAAGGTAAGACCATAGACTAGATAGCCCCCCCCCGGTCGTACAGCACATCCCCCTTGCTGCATCTAACCAGTGTCATGAGGGCGTTCCGGGACGTTGCTCAGGGCATGCTCTTTTAGGTATTGTGGTTTGACAGCACCCCCTGCCAGGGTGTCGATTGCTAAAGCCGTCCCGGCCCCGGAATATGTTTCTGTACGTCGCACGAGTAGCCGTTTTGTTTCGGATATGCGTTAAATTCCAAAACCATAAGCAGAGCTGTTCGTTCTTGGCCGTCTGTTGTTACATGGGTATTGATATTTTAAAAATAAATCTTCTAACTTCCTTTCTTTGCACCCCAAATCTTTTGCACGCAGGCGAAGCTATCGACGTGGACGCGCTATCTGCTCTTCGTTCTTCGGCCGATGTCCCGAGTGAGTATACAGGCAAATGTGAACGTCCACCCACTGCCGTGGGTAATGCATCGGCTGCCACGATACCACGAAGTACACAGCAGTCCATCCTCCCGGCAGGCGACTGTTTGCGGTGTACATCACCTTGTCCGCAACATGCGCCTACCCGCCTTCGTTGATCTCAGACATAGCGCCTGTCAAAGGCAAATATGTATTTATTTCGATGCAATACACCGCGATGTATAACCTTGCGCACTCCACGTCGTTTCATGCCCTCCCTGTACTCGGGCAGCGCTCGCTAAAGAGCAAGAAGACGCCAGCATGCTGGTTTCCATGTCTTCGGCCATGCAGTCGACGAAAGCCACAATAACTGAGTACACGAGTAAAAAATGTCGAATTGCTGCCTTGCTGTTCGCAGTCATGTAATATATATGCTCGTATACCTTATTAAACGTGTACCAGTTAAAGTACTGCTGTACTATTAATAGTATATTTGCCAGCAGGATTCATCCCGATTTTGTTTTCCTGTCCCAAGGCTCTTTCGCCGCCTCTAAGGCCGTCTCTTAAGCATTTTTTTTATTTAGGTTCATGAGTTGACCCCTTTCGTCTGTTCGCGACAACATTTCTGAAGTCTGGCAGGTGGGTGTAGTAGATTATCGCAGTTGTTTACAAAGAGTAACGTGTTACTTTTCATGTGATGAGGACACCAGTAAAGACAAGGTATCATACCACACATATATATATTACCCGGGTATGTACCATGCATACAGCAGTAGGGTAGATATATCAGCTGAAGGCACGACGCACCCCGATTGTATTAACTCGTACCAACTAAATAAAAACAAAATCGAGTTACTCCCACCATCGCCCAGCACGTGCCGCTTCTGCGCGCCAAGCGAGCATCGACGGCACCCAGATTCCGAGCGTACTCGGCGAGTCGAGATCATGGTGTCACCTGTGTAGTTTGTGGCCACGATAAAACCCAGGCTCTCAGCAGCAGCAGACAGTGATACGAGTATGTCTGGTGGTACATAGTACCGACGGCATCCAGATACAGAGCGTGCTCGGCGAGTCGAGAGCATTGTGTCTGCTCTGTAGTTGGTTGGCACGCTGAAACACAGCCTCACAGCAGCAGCTGCAGCAAACAGTGATACGAGTATACCTGGTGGTACATATTACGAGATGCCAGACATATGGTGTCTACAACAAATCCCTGGCGATCTGTTGCATCCACCGCATCGTCACTCTACGATGCTGTAGTGAGAGTTAATAATGTATTACGGCCGGGCGAGTGCAGACTTATTCCTGGTGGAGTGTCGGGCGAGCGTGGGCTTGTTCGCCACAGCCTCGGTCAGTATATTATGCAGTAGCTCAACTGGCTGGTGTGCCATGTAGATGACACAACGTATAACACGGGTACTGCTTGTATACCGAACATAGTATTCATATAAAAACCGATACTAAGGGTTAAATTTTAACTCCATTTCTTTAACCTCTGGCCCTGATTAATCTGGGTAGGATGATCTAGTTGGCGTCATCAAATTGATGTTCATATTACTTTGGGATCGAACCGCTTCGTTTCGAGTCGCATAAGATGCTGTTTTTATTTCCTTATCAAAAGGGCTCCATTATGAATCTCCAAACCACTTGCATAAGAAACGGTCTACTAACATGTGCAGCCCTGTTTTTTTGTCCTCCTTGTGTTTTTGACCCCTGGACACGTGAAACGCTACGTTCGCAGGTCCTCAAGACGGTCAGCCTCCACTTAGCAACGGCTAGGGGGGACGTTGCAGTCCTGCCCCCCCCCGGCACCGGTGTCATCCAACGTGAGTAACGCAACACGGTATGTAAATATTATGACGTCCTAGGCTTTAGACGACATTGATTAGTACTCGTACTTAGGGCTCAAATGTCCTTAATGGTTGTTGGTACATTTTTCTGTGTGTATAATATTTCCCACGAGATAATGTCGACTCCAAAAACTGTCATGGGTACAAAACGAATCCATCCATTTGAAATATATGTATGGCGATGTGCACATTTCCTCTGTACCTTGATGCCTGGAGTACTCGTACTCTGCGTTATACGTATATGCGATGTTCTTTACAATATACTGCAGCGCTTATTACTGTGCGCCATAGTGATACTGGACCAAAAGGGGACACATACCGCCAGTTCACTGTCTGTACCGTGGGTCCGGCACTACGGTCCCCCGTAATAGTTGCTACCTGGTACACATAATGGCATAGGAATACATAAGAGTAGACATTTTGTCAATGTTCATATCCGATCAAGTACCAATTCCAGCAGTGTTCTCAGCCGTGTTGTCGCTGTAATTGTTTGGTTTAGATTACTCGGACGTATTGCGAAGGTGTTTATTTGTACGACGTGTACCTCATATATCCAATCCTCACATTTAATGTATGCTCGTACCGCCCACCCTGCTCTTTCCTGTACTGTAAACGTCAGATGTGAATGAGACTGTCATTGGTGGCGTTCAACCGTCAACCCCCGCCCCGTCTGCTGCGAAGAAGTCGACGTCCAACAGCAAGAGCGTGTCCGCGACTCCAGCACGCGAATCCTCTAAGATTCGCGCGCAAGCAGCTCGAGATGATGTGTCTCACTCTCCATCTGTCAACAGCGTCACCTTGGACCCAGTGTTGGCCAACAAGATCATCGGGGGGGCCTTGAACGATGCGTTTGGCACTCTGTACAAGAGCCCCCTTTACCTCAAGGCGTTGTGCCAGCTCGTAAAGGATAACAGCTTCAAGGACGCAGTCGCGGCAGTGGCCGAAAAACTGCCAATCAACAAAGCTCACCTGAAGAGGATAACGACGGACAACAGCGTGACCGTCCATGGAATGTTGAACACGTCACTGATTCCTCAGCTTGATTCCGCGACACAGGTGGGTCAAGACACCACGACAATGTTTTATACGCAACGTTTAAAAGTTTTGATTATATTGGACCCTCCTCAGACCATTCTAACCCTTTTTCATTTCATTTTTCTCCTCGTTATTTGTGATGTTAGCCCGTCTTTAGTGTTTGTCGAGCATATTTGTCTTAAATAATGGATGTGTTGTTCGGCGTTTTAGCATGTCCGTGTTATTTCTTAGTGTTAGTCAAGTCGGTAGTCTTAATCGTTAGGGTTTGTTTTCGGAGTGTTCTTTGAAGTAAAAACAAAACTCGGATGCTGCACACACAAGGTATCCTTCATCCACGGAAAACTCGTAAGTGCTGTCTGTTCTTGTACATAAGTGTGGCATACGAGTGGTTGTTTCACCGACAGTCGAACGGTCTGTCGACCCCCAGGAAATATAGAGTAGACATACACCCACATATAATTATATAATACATATATTATTATGATAGTTCCCGAGTTGCTCGTCCCCATGAAAGGGTGTTATGTTTCTAAAGGAGCCACCTATATCCCACGACACTACATGCACACGAACCGTGGAGGATTCTTTCGGCTCGGATGTCATTAGTATCGTTTACATTTTACGCTGGTTTACATCCAGGGCATCACGGACGCGACAACGACCATGAAAGTGGTTGTGGCAACGCTCAAGGCGGCTATTGCCACCCAAACGCCAGTGGAGGTCAAAAAGTCGGGGCGCAAGGCGAAGGCCAAAAAGGGCGCGAAGTCAGCCTCGCTGGGCCCATCGGGCGAGGAGGTAACGTGGACGCCTCGTGTTATTTGTCCCATGAGAGTGGAAAGTGCGATTTCTACCACGCTGCAAGATTCCCACAGGTAAATAGAAATACTTCGGGCGTGGTTGTTGTGTATTTGTTGTTGGGGAGGAGGCGTGAGTGGGTGGCTGCCTGTGTGGAGTACAGAATGTTGTAGGCGCCTACGTGTCGCAAACATGATCCATTCTTTATTTTTCGTGTGTGGCGATATTTGCACACATTTTAGACGTTCGTGATATATTCTGTGCGTTCTGTTTTTTTTTGTTAATGTTATTCGTGGTGGAAATGGACCAACTAGTATTTCTCGCTGAACTACTCGCATGGATATGCCAATTCACTCATGGTTACAGTGGAGTCTGGTCATCGTAAAACGTACCTGGTTAATGATCACATGTTGAGTAACTGCGTGTCTTTCCTCCTCGAATAGTAAACAGAGCCCAATACGGAGCAGGTTTTTCAATGCATGCGCTCTGATTCCGAAATACCATCCCGGCTAATTTTCTGACACTATGTTTGCTTCCATGTGGCATTCTGAACTTGCAAAGGACGTCTTGCTGACGGCCACGGATATCGACCAGCTTGTTGTAGTCTTCAACAACACCGCCATAGGCAGTATGAAAGACACTCTCAGCGCGGGTGTTTTGCCGCACTTCAAAGGGCTCGTCCAGGACGTAGCTGACGCGATCAAGACCTCTTATTCAACAACGAGTGGATTAGCAACCGAAGAACAGCTTTCGGTTATGTAAGTACTGTGTCCATGCCCGGCCCCGCCGTGGCCTTCCCCTCTTGAACCGTGGGCGGCCCCGCCGCCCGTCCCCCTTCTCATTTTTTTCACGTCCCCGCCGTGTTCTTCCCCTCTTGGTCCGTCTGCGGCCCCGTCGCTCATCACCTTTCCCGTTATGTGCACGGCCCTGCCGTGTTCTTCCCCTCTTGATCTGTGAACGGCCCTTCCGTTCTTCACCATTCTCGTTCCGTGCACGGCCCCCAAGTGTTGTTCCCCTCTTGATCCGTGTGCGGCCCTGCCGCTTATCACTATTCCCGTTCTGTGCACGGCCCCGCCGTGTTCTTCCCCTCTCGATCCGTGAATGGCCTCACCGTTCTTTCCCATTCTCGTTCTACGCACGGCCCCGCCGTGGCCTTCCCTTCTTGAACTGTGCGCGGCTCCGGCACCCGTCCCCCCACTCGTTCTGTGCACGGCCCCGCCGTGTTCTTCTCCTCTTGGTCCGTCTGCGGCCCCGCCGCTCATCATCATTCCCGTTAGGTGCACGGCTCCGCCGTGTTCTTCCCCTCTTGATCCGTGAACGGCCCCGCCGCTCATCACTATTCCCGTTATGTGCACGATCCCGCCGTGTTATTCCCCTCTTGATCCGTGAACGGCCCCGCCGCTCATCACCATTCCCGTTATGTGCACGGTCCCACCGTGTTCTTCCCCTCTTGATCCGTGAACGGCCCCGCCGTTCTTCCTCATTCTCGTTGCGTGCACGGCCCCGCCGTGTTGTTCCCCTCTTGAATCGTGGGCGGCCCCGCCGCTCGTCCCCCCTCTCGTTCTGTGCACGCCCCCGCGTTGTGCTTCCCCTCTTGGTCCGTCTGCGGCTCCGCCGCTCACCCCCCTTCTCGTTCTATGCCCGGCCCCGCCGTATTCTTCCCCCCTTGGTCCCTGTGCGGCCCCTCCGCTCATCCCCATTCCCGTTATGTGCACGGCCCCGCCGTGTTCTTCGCCTCTTGATTCGTGTGCAGCCCCACCGCTCTTTCCCATTCTCGTTCCCTGCACGGCCCCGCCGTGTTCTTCCCCTCTTGGTCCATGTGCGGCCTCGCCGCCCGTTTCTCCCCTCGTTATGTGCGCGGCCCCGCCGTACACCCCTCCCCTTGTCCCGTGTGCGGCCCTGCCGCGTATTTCCACTCCCGTACCGTACACGGCCCGGCCGCGCCCTTCCCCTTCGTTTCGTGCTCGGTCCCACCGTGCCCTTCCTGCCCCTTCCCCGTACGACCCCGTGGCGTACCTCCCGTCTCGTTCCGTGCGCGACTCCGCCGCACACTCGAACCCCCGTTCCTTGCTTGGCCCAGCCACGCTCGTCCCCGCTCGTCCCTTGTACGGCCCCGTTGCCGACTTCACAACGACACCCACCGTCCGTCCTCCCATGTGCTTCCCCGATGCCAAACACAACCCCCCCTTCCTTCCGCGCTACCCCTACTCACTTCCGCCCCATTCCGCCTATTACTGGCCAACCCCTTAACCCCCCCCCCCACTTGTTCCCACTAGTTTACTACGCCAACATTACCCTATTGTTCCCTGGGCTACGAGTATGCCCCCCTGGAACCCAGTCCCTCCATTCCACCCCCTCCGGTCCCCCTCGACCCTTCCTTTTCCACTTGCCACCTCCCTCCTTCCGGCACCCGACCTGGCAATTCACTCCCCTGATTCCACTAACCACGCTCAACCGTCGGTCTTCCCTGACACCCATCGGCCCCTCCTTCTACATAATCTCTTCCCGCCCGTTCGACCCCCTTGTTGACCCTTCCCCTCTTAACTCTCCCAGGCCTGCATTGAACTGTTTACCGCTGTATTAATATAAGTAGTGGAAGCTGTAGATGTAAAACAGGTAGAATAAGTATTCATAGTAACAATAGTAGTATAATAATGAGGAGATATTGATGCTGAGAAGGGCGAAGCCCTTCGAAGCATCAATAGATGCTCTTCATAATGGTTGGGTATGTGCCCGTGGGGGTGTACCCCCCTGGTCGCGAACGGACACAAACGGACAAAAAACAGTTCTGAAAGCTGCCGCAGCGTGGCTATATTTAAAGAATCCTTAATATTGAGGTTTGTCTGCTCGTCTGTCTGCTCGCTTGCACTTCCTCGCACTTCGCACTTCGTACTTCGTTCCCTTTGCTTTTTTTTGGCGCGCGACGCGTACACTGAACCGATTCAGACACGCTCGGGACTGATAGAGGCCCGCTATTTGTGCCGACCGTCCTGTGCTATTCGTGTCGAAAGCCGTGCCGAGATCGGAGAGCTAGGCGGTAGTGACTGCCCTAAACTGTTGCCAGTACCAAATTGTGTCACTGGGATTTCTCGGCAGTAGAGCAAACTAGCAGTAGTATATAGCAACGATGAGGAGACATGTCAAGCAAGGCAAAACATGCGCTGTCAAGGGTGTAGGGTGGCGTGTTCCACACTAAAAACTAGTTGTTTGGTGACAGTCACGGCATGTCAAGGCTGTCAAGGGTTGAAAGTGAAGAACACACACACAGATTTGTACATCGTAGCTGCAACAGGCAGCTTCCGCACTCTGCAGACGAGCCGTCCACACGCACAGATTGCAACCACACCACCACCACCACCACCACCACCACCACCCACCACCACACGACCCCCAGCCACCACCACCAGCCAAGCAGCAGGGGCACCTGAAGCTTGTGGCTCGTGCTCGTGGTGGCTGGGGGTCGTGTAGTGGTGGTGTCGTCGGCCTGTGGTGTGTGATGTGTGTGTGACTTTGGCTGATCGTTTGCTGTAATGGCAGCTGCAACAGGCAGCTTCCGCACTCCGCAGACGACACGCACAGATTGCAACCACACCACCACCACCACCACCACCACCACCACCCACCACCACACGACCCCCAGCCACCACCACCAGCCAAGCAGCAGGGGCACCTGAAGCTTGTGGCTCGTGCTCGTGGTGGCTGGGGGTCGTGTAGTGGTGGTGTCGTGGGCCTGTGGTGTGTGACTTGGCCGACTGAGCGTTTGCTGTAATGGCATACGACGTACTCATATATATTATTGCTGTTTTTGAGTCGCTGTCATCGAACGAGAAGAGCAAGAGCATCATCACATACCTGGTACGTACATAGTACCACCACAACCACCCACAACCACCACCACCCACCACCACACGAACCCCAGCCACCACGAGCCACAAGATTCAGGTGCCTGCTGCTTGGCTGGTGGTGGTGGCTGGGGGTGGGCATGTGGTGTGTGATGTGTGCGTGACTTGGCTGAGCGTTTTCCAGGTAGGCATTCGGTGCACGCCAGCCCGGCGCTTTGCTCCATTATAACTTTGCTTTTCGTACAGCAGTAGTACGTACAAGGAAATGCTTGGTATGACCTGTCTCTACAGCAGCATGTTCGCACTTTTGTGCTGTTTATATATATATATATATATAGGTATATACCTGCTTACCTGCGCAAACATTTTTTTTTCTTCTTAATTTTGTTTCATTTTTTTACGATAACTTCACTTATCTGGGTCTTGGAACGATTGCACCAGGTACTTTCTTTTTTTTTGTATTTTGCTGTTATTAATAGTATTATTCCTATTTTCACGTATAGCTACGTACGTACGTATTTTACGGCCTGCTTACGTAGCACAATTCGACGCGAGAGTTGACAAGGAAAGGGAAGAAAATGCTGATATATTCTCGTGATAGCTGCTGTATACCAAAGGAACTTTTATTTTTTATTTTTGCATTTTGTTATTCCTTTTTTTTCACGTATACCTACGTACTACGTATTTGACCTGAAGAGTACACAAACATGATGCCCTACGTTTCCGACCTGCTTAGCACCATTCGACGCGAGGGTTGACGAGGGAAGAAAATGCTGAAATCTTCTCGCGATAAAAATACGAGGCAAGAACCGTAGGGGAGAGAAGAGTAGTTTGTGACCCCGGATCTGAGGTACGACAATTAATAGGATGGAGCGAGAAAGGAAGGACGAAGATAATAAAGGGGATGGAAAACAAAAAAACAAAACGAAAACAAAAATGACCACGAACACCCCATCGATCCACTCCTGTACAAGGTTTTTGCGCTGACGCGCATCGCTTCACGATAATTGTTGGTGGGTGGTGTTGGGACAACCGTCCCAGGGATCAACCGACCCATCCAGTTACTCTCTCTCCTAACCTATCATACAACCCACAACGCACACCCACCAACCTATATACTTGCCGCCCATGAGCCAAAAAAGGTTTCTGTGCTGACACAAATCGCTTAAAATACAAATCGATCCAATCGATGACAATTGCACGAACACAGCAAAAAAAGAAGAACCGCCAACGCAGTAGCTTAATGCAGTTAGGAGTTTGACCACTTGAAGGCGTCTGTCACGCTCCTCATTCCCACCGTTCTTGTAGTAGTTATAGTAGCAGTACTGGTAGTAGCCGTAGTACTCGTATGAGTAGTAGTATATATTAGTAGTAGTATATATTAGTAGAAGTATTAGTAGTAGTAGTAGTAGTAGTAGTAGTAGTAGTAGTAGTAGCAGTAGTAGCAGTAGTAGCAGTAGTAGTAATGGTGGTAGCAGTCGTAGTACTCGTAATATTGGTAGTAGCTGACAAAGTAGTAGTACAGTAACTAAACTACCCAAAAGTCGTCGTAGTAGTAGCAGTAGTAGCAGTAGTAGCAGTAGTAGTAGTGGTGGTAGCAGTCGTAGTACTCGTAATATTGGAAGTTGCTGACAAGGTACCCAAAAGCCCCCCAATCCCCCCCCCTCGTCTTCTGTCTCATAGGAATCTCATAGGAAACCCCTCCCTAACTAGCGTGTTTCCCTCTCTTTTCCCGCGTGTTTCTTCAGGCGATGTCTGTCCTCGTGGTGTGACTCCTTGGGCTACTTTCACATCCCTTCTCGGGACCCGCCTGACTGTTCTCAGTATCTTTCGTGCATCGTAATTACTCGTATAAACTCATATCCTTACTCGTGAGTCCTCACGGCTAACACTTGCTCCGCGTTTCTCTGATACGCACGTATATTACGCAACAAATGTTTTTTTTGTATCTCTACGTACAAAGAAGGCATCCTTTCTGGCACGCTCTCTCACCATCTTGTTGTGCTGCGATCGAGGGAACACCACGTGCTGCATCCTTACTTCCCTATATACTCCTGCCGCCGAACTTCTCACAACCACCGCTGCTGCTGTTGCAACAGTACTGACGCTGCTGCGTGTGTATGCCTGCCCAGTGTATATACATACGTGTGATGGTGCTGCTGCTGTGAGCCCTCCCCAGGTACGAGTTATCTCCTTAGACTGGAACCACACACCCTCATTCCCGTTATTCGGTATTTTTCTCTCCGATCCGCCAAACTCCAGACTGTCAAGACATCATTTTACTTTATTTTGTCTCGAAATAGTTTGTTGGGTGCGGTGAGTAACTCTTCAAGAAAGGAAACTACGTATGTCATTAAAAACAAATGTGCATCTACCTCAGCATGTGCCTTCACTGGTGGCCTGTGGTACTGGATGTTTTTAAAGAACAACTAAATTGCAGTCTAGGGGTAAACCAAAACAACGTTTGCCGACACACCACACTTTTTTGGGAGACCCATATTATATTGTTTATTCACGCGCTTTTTGTAATTTCGTCCAGATCACCCAACGAACTGTCTGTTTTACGTGCTCACCCCGGGAAAAAGTTTACCTACCTGGTATTTCGTGTATGTTTTCTTGTCCATCACCCTTGAGCGGCACCAATACTAGTATTGGTTTTATTTCTGCATCCTCGAAGGAAGGTCGCTGTAGTCGTGGTGGTAGCCATACGAGTAGTGGTACTGTAATATATCCTTTGTCGTACCTGTAGTAACAGCAGTGAAGCTAACTTAGCACTGGTACTAGCACGCCATGAACATAGGATAGAGCGTCGTTGTGGCAAAGTTGTAGTAGTTTTTATAACATACAGGGTGCTGCATCTCCTGCTGCTGGTGAATATTTCCTAATCATCATGGCATGATGACGAATGGTAGCCCGGCACATAGCTGTGGTACATGGTTCCCTTTTGCCGCCGGGCTTGATTCCCCGCCCGTCGAAACACAGAACTGCAGTACTACTACTGTTGTATAAGGTTTCCAGTATATGTGACGATCGTTGTGTGTTGCAATACTAGATGCATGTGAACTATGCAGTGTGTCGTCCGGAACAGTTATTTGACCGCTAATTGCTAATTTCAGAAGACCATACCCAAGCCATACCTACAACAATAGCAGTATGAAACGTCTACAACAAAATTGCGTGCGGTTCAGAAGAAGCCGTGTCCGTGGAACACATATCCAAACGTCACAACAACAGTTGGTTGCATTATCCGGGAAACCGAGTATGATTGGAGACTCCTGTAAAGTTTGACGCATACCTTGTTTTGGCCCTCATTTCTACGTTTGCATCGAAAACAAACGAGTAGCTCAGTGTCCAAACGTATGATACATAAAGTGGATACATCTCGTATATTCAGGGATCTACTGTTGTACGGACCCATACAAAATCGCCAAAACCGCTGATGATGCTATAGTAAGCACTTGTCCAACCATTATTTTGACTACACGCGCACCGCCCGAAGGTTATGCGGTACAGCGCAATAATACCTGGCGTGGCGGTTCCTCTCCTTCGCCTTAAAGCGCGAAGAAGTAGGTGACATTACCGCCTTCTCTCCTACGTGCAGCTTTCTTCCATACACTGAGCTGCGTGCTGCCGGTCTACCTTTCGTCGCGTGTCCGTTTTTCTGGTGAGCCTTTAGTGTGTGTGTGTGTTTTTAACTTGACCATTTTTGCCACGAATACACGCCCCTATACGTGGAGGTGCAGCACTACTGTAGTAGTACCTACAGAATATGTTAACGTGTCTTCACTCCCATCATTTCAGTCAAACTACAAACAAACGACGGTCGTCTAAAATTAGAAGGTATTTAGTGGTTCTCGCTACCAACCCATCACGTTTGTATCGTCTCCCGTAGTTGCCAAAATTTCATAATCCACACAAGCTCAAGCCATCAACTCCCTTCCGTATTTTGAAAAAAACGTTTTTTGCGGCGGAATAAAAACATAGGCATTTGAGTATAAAATACGAACTATATCCTTGCCGAGGAATAAACACATAACACGCGCGAACGACTTATTATAAAATCGAGTAGTAACTACCAGGTTCCTAGTACATCACGAAGCCTACACCAATACCACAAATAACACATAGAACCAAAATTCTACGCAGCTCGCAAAGTTGAGTATCTACTATTCAATCGGTTGAACTCACAGCTGACGTATTTATAATAATTGTATATTAAATATTATAAATGCGTCACCTACGTAGTATTGTGGACACCCCATTTTGATTACGCCGCAGCCACAAAGAGCGTCGTGTCTAGTGGTGGCGTCCTGTACAGCAACTCAAGAACGGCGGAAGCATGGAAGCCCACACAGGTATGGCAGGAATCACAGCCTCATGACCTCGGCATTGACTCGCGTGGGCACTGGTTTGGCTTGTTTTCATGTTGTAATGTCAAACTTTGTCGGAGGAACATAGCTGATGGCCTAGCCCCAAGCGGCGTCTTGGCCTGGGGTCGGCCAGGAAAATGACGCCAGCGCCTTGGACTCACCTCATATTTTGACAATTCATTGTATACGTTGTCCGTGTTGACCTCCCAGAGGTGTAGGTGGCGCCAGTTCTGCGAGGGAGTCACCCTACGTACGCGTTTGCGTCGTGATATGCCGAAGTTGCAAGGTTTCGTGCTGGTTTGCTGGTACGCGAGGGGTAGGGTACCCATACTCGGCAGCGTGTGTTGAGCACGCCACCAACGACCCCACTAGAGGTGCAGATGCGTTTGGCGACTACTGCGTGGCCATGTCGTCGAATTATGGGTCAAACCGATGACAGCTGCGCGAGTACCGAGCTTTTCCCCGTTTTCGACAAAGGTTGCCGAGGCATGAGGACTTCCAACTGTGAAGCAAGCGGTTTAGAGCGGAAAATATGTGTCGGTTTGAAATTGTCCGAACAACAAAACGATAGCCGGTGACCTTACCTTTCTGTGCAGTGTTATCTGGTGAAACTCTGCTGAACCCGTGGAGATATTTGATTTTCCGTCGGGCGTGCTTAGGCTACTGTCGCACAGCAGTAAATTTCCTTAACATACCGAAATTGTATTGCAACACTGAGTTTCACGCGTTTGGGTTAATTATCCTCTAGTGCTTTTCTTTTCACCACATTATACGTAAGGATAAACTGGTTCATATAATAGTACGCGTAGGAAAACATTTAAATACAATTGCTTAAAATCCTTGGCGCTGGTACATGATACCATGCATATGCTATATACACGTATTGTATTACACCTGGCATGGGCTCAAGCAGAAATATCGTATGTATGCACATCATACACGTACGTAAACAGGAGTGCGCCGCTGCTGTAAGTAGGCACAACAGTAGGTATGGATCCTACCAGATAGAGCAGTATATGAAGTACCTATCGATACACACTACACAGCTGTACACGTGCTGTACATATTATTGAAACTGCCGTATTTTGTGCACGACGTACGTTGATGGAGTTTGTGGTCACAGGACAGGCCTCAAAAAAATTGGAGTATAATAAAAGGTCAGGAAAAAATAATACAAACATGATACAAAGCTCACACAAGAAAATAGCACAATCTTGGCAACAGGGTTGGGGAGCCTTCCTGCTGTGCACGGCATTTGAGGAGAAAGAACTACGTTCGAGCGTTCAGTGGGGTGCACTTGTTCGGTCGCGTAAAACTTCGGGTTTAGCGACAATTGACAGTGGTCAAAGTTGCACCACAGAGGTGCCCTGCTGCATGTGCACAGAGACTCCACCAACGATAACCCCGTCATCCATTTATTCATTACTGACACGACCTTTCACTCGCTTGCCATTTGAAATTGTTTACTTCGTTTATGGCATACGGCTCGGTTGAGCCCATCACACCGAACAAAAACGAAAAGCCCGCCTGAGGTATCTACGCCATCTTGAGGTCACGGGCGGGTGGACGCGCTTCGATGAAGTGGGGCGTTTATTTCGGCTAAGCTCCACAACGTCCGCTGCAAGGCGTCAGCGTCATACTACGCCATAAACGACGTTCATATTGACTACATGGCCGCCATGCATATCCCACGCTTACCCGTTCCAATACAGGGCAAACTATATACCATGTCTCTGTGGCTTGCGCCCCTCCCCCCCCCCTCCCCCGAGCGTTTCCCTCCTTAAGGCAAAAGGTAGAGCGCGCGGCGCCTCCAACAAAACTCAGATAAAGATTACCCCAACCTGGCTTGCACCACGTCCGCTGGATAGTGTCAACGCCCAACTTCGTTTTGAATGAAGTACATCTTGACTACATGGCCATGAAAAATTTGCCCACGCTTACCTGTTCGAATCTAAGAAAAAAAATGTTACTGTTGTGCGGCTCGTAATAGAACCCCCCCTAAACGAAACGAGAGAGAGAGAGTGCAGGAGCGAGGAAAATAGAAGGATGGGAGAAATTGGTCGAGACCACAGCAAGTAAAGTAATAGGGAATAAGTCGATAATATGCAATAGAGCAGTAAAATGGTGGGATGAAGAAGTAAAAGAGGCTATGGGAGTAAGGAGAAAGGCACACGCAAGATACACATCGAGCAAAACTACGTCAGGATGGGAGGAGTATGGTAGTGCTAGAAATAAAGTAAAAAAGGTGGTTGAGAAGAAGAAGAAAGGGGTATGGAAATACGTAGTTAATAAAACGAATGAATACTTGATGGCGGGATGAAGCAGATGTGGGTAGGGATAAAAGGGATACTAGACAAACAAGCAGGAGAGGCAGATACGGGGATAGCTACATTAAGAGCACAGAACGGTAAAATGGTTAGTAGTTCGAAGGGGAAAAGGGAAGTACTTGTAGAGCATTACCGCAAGCTAGGAACGCCCACAACCAACGAAACATTCGACGAAGAATTCGAGAAGGATATCAACGCGAGGGCAGAGGCGAACGTAGATGCATCAGAAAGGGAAGACAGTGGCTCAGAAGGGTTACCGGGAGAGTTCACAAGAGAAGAAGTAAATAAGTGTGTAGCTAAACTTAAGAATAGAAAGGCAGCAGGGGCAGACCAAATAGTTAATGAATTTATGAAGTACGGGGGAGAAGGAATGCTCACCATGATGGTTAAGTTGTATAACTGGATATGGACAAACGAGTACGCACCTAAGAGATGGAGAGAAGGAGTAGTAGTAAACTTGTTTAAGAAAGGAGACAAGGCTGACCCGGGAAACTATAGGGGGATAACGCTACTAAGCACTGTAGGTAAAACGTTCTGTAAGATTTTGAACGATAGAATGGGAACAATGATGGAGAAGGAAGAAAAAATTAGCGAAGGGCAAGCAGGATTTAGGCCAAGCCGTAGCTGCGTCGACCATGTGTACACATCAGGTAATATTATCCAAGGCTGGAAAGACGCGGGGCTAACAACGTACTGTTTCTTTTTAGATGTACAGAAGGCCTACGATACAGTATGGAGAAATGGGCTGTGGAAAAAGTTGTGGGAAATAGGGATAAGAGGAAAGATGTGGAGAATGATGAAGAAGATGACGGAATGTGCGAGAAGTGCTGTGATGTTGGACGGGGAAATATCGAAGTACGGTGATATCCTACAGGGAGTTGCATAGGGATGTACGCTATCACTTAACCTATTCAAGGTATATATTAATGACATGATAGTAGCAGTAGAAGCAGCATCGCAGGGAGTCACGGTGGGGGAAGATACGGTGTCGGGATTGATGTTTGCTGATGATTTCGTCTGCATATCAGAAACACCCGAAGGACTGCAGAAACAAATAGAGAAGGCAATAGAGTACACCAGGAAGTGGAGAGTGACGGCGAACGTAAAAAAGTGCGCAGTAGTTGTATGTAACGAAGATAAGGAGAGTCCGGTAACTTGTAAGTGGAAGTGGGGAGAAGATGAATTACCGATCGTAGACCAGTATACGTACCTTGGCGTAGAGATCTCAAAATATTGCTCTAAAGATGCACACATAAATAAAACAATAGGCAAGGGTAAGGCACACGTAGGCAAGATGGAAGCAGTCCTAACAGACTCGTACCTTGACACTATAATTAAGAGATGTATACTGATGAATGGGATTGTACCAAAGCTAAAATATGCAGGAGAAGTATGGGAAGGGAACGCGAAGCTCGTAAGCAGCTGGAAACAGTACAGATGACAGCAGCTAAAAAAGTACTAGGATGCTCAAGTACGACGAGTAATACAGTATTGAGAGCAGAACTGGGAATGTACCCACTTAAGACAAATAGAGACGTGCGTAAGTTGAAATGGCAATATAAAGTAAAGAATATGCCAAATAAGAGGTTGCCAGCCATACCTGATAGAGCTGTATGGGAGAAAGTAACCAAAGGGCGAGCTGGAATAAGGTGGGATAGCGTAGTCGAGAAAGTATGGAAGGATATAGGAAACCAAAAAGAGATGCTGGCCATAGAGAAATTTAGCGGATACAAGACAGAAGTAAAAGAAAGGATAGAAAGAAGGGAAAGGCTAGCAGTGAGAAATAAGGTGGAAGGGGAAGAACACTTAGAGATGTACGGGGGGTTGAGAGAAGGAATAGGAATGAAAAGGTATCTGCACGGCCCAATGGACTTCGCGAAAAAGCGGAAACTGCGATTTCGTGTAGGGGACCTGGACCTGCCAGAAAGAAGAAGGAGGTATACCCGTAGCCGGGAGGAGGAGGAAGTAGATGCACAGATGTGCCCATGTGGCAAAGCCATAGAGAGTAGAATTCACATAGTGGGAGAATGTGAAAGGTACAAGGAGGAAAGGGATGTGCTAGAGGAGGAGATGAAGAAAATAGACGAGTGTGACATGGAGCAGTTTGGTACACTAAATAGTAGCGAGAAAACGATCGCTATCTTAGGAGATAGATGGTGGCCACAGGCGGCGAAGCAGGAAGGGGATAAGATTAGCAAAACGTTTCTTTGTAATATATGGAAACAACGTAATGAGCGCCCAAGTGTTGGAGGTGTCTTTACTAGGAGTAGGAACGGTGCTCCGTCTCGAAAGGGATGCGTGGTCAATGGTCAAATGACTAAGGCAAGCAACAAGTGAGTACGCCCCCCGTCAAACGAAACGAAAAAGTAGAACGTAGCGGAGGCTCCTACAAAACTCAGATCAGAAAAAAACATGCTGACACCCACGACGTCCGCCCAAAGGCGTCGACGTCAAATAATCATTCCAATGACGTGCATCCTGACTCCATGGCCAGAAAGCATTACCCACTTTCACCGGTTCTTTTTTCTAAAACTGTATTGATGTACTGCGTCTCGAGAACCCCCCCCCCCCCCGAAAAATAAACAAAGTAAAACGCAGCGGTGCCTCCTAAACACCTCAGATCAGATACTCGTAAAGCCATGCCGATGACTTCTACCACGTCCGCTGCGAGGCATAACAGTAAACCTTCGTTTTGTACGACGTACCTAAATTACTCCATGGCCGCAATTTTACTACCCCGCACACCCCAATACAAAAGGGCTATGAAGCCACCCCCTGCAGCAATAGTATCTAATGTAAGCAATCATAAATCGCAGAGGGCCTCCACTACCACCGTCGTAATTGCGTTATTTCCTTTTCCGCCAACCATGGATATCGCGTTCTCCATGAACTTCGCACGCCGCCACTGCCTGCCTGCACCAACAGCGCCGAGGGCAACCGAGACCTTGAACTGGGTATAATTATCCACCGTTCGAAACAGGCTGTACCCGCCGTTGTCCACTCCGTGCTCGCGTTGGCGATCGAGGGCATCCTATTCGAACGACGCGGGGAGGGAAGGGTGGGACAATACCGGCAAGACAAAAGAGGGGCGGAGTCTGTGCGCTGCAACGGATCCTGCGAGGCCTCATTATCGCGGTTTATTGATCGAACATTTCGTGCGGCTGGGAACTGTCAGCATCAATCGGTAGATATTTTACTGACCGCGCAGTCAGTCTACAAGGTTTCATTAGTATATCGGCCGTGTCTCTTTCTTCTTCCTCCCCGCTCCACTCTTTAAAAGTGCTGTAAAAAGAACGTAAAATATATATTTTTCAACGATGAAAAACTCGTGTTTCATCATGACCGAAGGGACCCCTTAATCAACACGACTCTCCATAGTACCCCTAGTACCCAAAGGCGAATTTGAAAAAAGTCTATTTCTCTGGCTGTTGATGCTTTTCTGACTCAGATTTACTCTGAAGACGCCGAGTACTACTGTAGCTGTCGAACCTACCTGGGGCTCTAGTTCCACAGTTCGTAGTTTCCTACGCGGCCACAGCACAACAATTAGATTCCCACAACAAAATTGTTACTGCTGAGCACATTCGTTTCGTGATGCAAACACAGCAATACCTGCCCTCCCTTGCTGATCGAAGGGCACCAACACCTCTTCGAGACCACAACGAGCAACCTATACACTGGTCGAGAGCTGCTCGGAGCCCTAAAGCTGGACCTGTGCAGTGCTCGGCAAAGGACATTTTTATGTTGTGTTGTGCCAGAAATAGTATTGCTGCTGTAAAAAAACGTAACGATTTTTTTTGCAGGGGTCTCTTAGGTGTATGATTTATGACCTTAGAGGGTTTACCGAAAAATAATTAAAATTGAATACAACATAAACAATGGCATACACCAAAATATTGCCCTCAACACGGATATACAAGCTTAACCACCCGTTTGCACCTGGAGATTTCATTGAATATTTCTGTAAATTTGAAATGTAAAGTACTACTACACAATAAAGCAGCCGGCACATACATGGACATGAAGTTACCCATTCGGAGTGCACAATGTGTTATTTTCAATAGAACACTCACAACCATTCGGAATTCTTGCCGTACCGTGTTAATTCAAATGAAACACCCATTTGTGATGTGAAATACAACACGATTGTGGCAAATTAAAGCCGTTTATCATATGGCCTAAAAGCAACTTCACAAGCGGGAGAGCCGCCGAATCTACCGAATCTCCGTTTCAGCTCAGTAAAAACCTAACGTTTAAAAAAAACGCCCACTTCCGCCCAGCGTTCATCTTTAGTTCATCACACATAACAGCGGCATGGAACGCGCTCGGAGGCAGACTAGCACAGCAGTAGATTGTGAAATTCGTGTCTCCAAAGCGGACCAAGACACAACAACCAAGGTCATAACCCGAGCCTTACACCGGTTATAAGCTACTGAAGACGCCGGTTTCACACTAGCAACCACACGCTCTGTCTCGGAGGGCATACACACGACTGGTTGCGGCTGGGTTTTCTGTACGAAAAGGGGTGAGCGTCTGAGTTTGACATGAATGTGATCTCGTATACGAACCAGGGGGCGTCGATCTGCTACTTCTGTACTGCTGTAGTGCCAGCTCCGAACGGAACATACAGCAGTATATACTTACTGCTGTTGTAACAGATACGTGGTGCACTGTAGGCTGAAACAAAAAAACAGTACGGAAAACATAGCAAATCATCGTCGCGTAATAACACAGAGCAGCGGCGAAAGTGTGGGCATGATGTGCTACTGATGGCATCGGCTGCCGGTGCTGGTGCCATACTGCTTCATTTGAAGTACGTACGGCAGAATAGGCTAAATACCATGACGGTATCGCTTAACTCCCATACCATGATTTAAACACGATATTCGGCTACATGCTTGTAATCGAGATTGAATAAGAGTCGTTACCAGCGGAAAGGAAAATATATACTATAATCGCGTGTAACGTAGATGTCGCTATCCCTGGAGACTATGTTGCCGCGCACACTTGTAGCTACAGTATTTTCAATCGCTCTGGTTCAATGGACGGCGGCGATTGACTCGTTGGGAACACATTTTCGATCCCACGCTGGATTAAATCGAGTGGCGTGCATCGTATCGTCACGCAACGGCTGTCCTGTGTAGCATACCCGGTAGAGCGATGATTCAGGTAATCCCTCGCATACGCTGTCGATGTTTCGTTGTTTATTTTGTGGTTTGTTGGTACGAAAATATTTGCCGGGCGCGTCTTGCAGGCGAAATGCCGTCCTCACCGCGATGTTGTCGTTAGCGAACTGGCACACGAAAAAAGGAGATTGGTGCCGTCTCATATTTCTCGAAAGAGGCAAGGCCGTAACAAACAATGTAATCAAACATATCAAACAGCAACAGCAACCGCAGCAGAAGAACAACACACCTACCATAAATCAAGAGACCACCAGTCACAATTGCTGTTGCAGTCCATAGATAGGATCACACATCGAGTGTACGTGTACCTACATTTTTTAGTCGAGTACTACTAAAAGCATGTATGCTGCAGATGTCACTTTAACACTGAGTACAGTACATTATCTGAATGTATTTTCGATTTCCCTGGAATGTAATTTATTGTGATGATAAGACACCCGATACCCCTTATCAGTTTCGTACGATACCTGTAACCAGGGAGCAAGGGAAAGACAATGTCAAACGTCGCACTCCAACAATATCGTAGCTTTCAAAAGTAGGGCCGGGGGGGCAATGCTCTACATTATTATTAGTTGGACAACGAGTGGGCCGCCCTGGTCAATCATGGTTAAGGCCATGGTCGCTCATTGGTCGGCCTTTGGACGCGCCCACGGGGTGCATCATGACGCCATGTATGGAGCCCGTCATGGGCCGACCCATAACGGGCTAGGGGTATCACCATGACCGACCATGGTATGGCTCATTGACGGGCGCACGGGATGTCCAACTAATGCTGAGTACCCGGTGGGGGGGAGGGGTGTTTTCGTTCATGGTAAAATTAGCATGAAAGCTGTTTTGACGCTAGACTAAATCCTATACCAGGTACATATATGCAGTCTACCATATACGATTCGAACTATAGGATGAGTTACAATATATCCTATATATGCCATGATCATATACTTATTCCTGAATATAAAGTATGCATTTGATATAATGTTACGCGTCACGGCCTTGATTACGCTGTTTTCAGAGCTGGAAGCCGTAGTGCGTCAAGAGGCCATTGAGTCAGGCTGGGTACATTGATATTTTTTACCTGAGTGCGGTCGTGCACGAACGTGAGACGCCATGGTGCTATGATACAGACGTGATAATTCTCCGATTCGTGGGCAACAGTAGCACTGACAGTAGTTTGATGTGGGTAGACTGCATTCGAGTATTGCCTGCTCATAGCAGCCAGTATACGAGAGACATGGAGCTATTAATACAGTGCAAGATGGTGGCGGGGGTAACATTATAAGTCAAACAGTCAATACATGTTGTGTTCTACAGATATATCAATGATATCGTTGCGAAGAAGACCTCTGCGAGGTGAATGCATTGATCAGATTTTCGAACCCCATGGGTGCTGGGTGAAAAAATCGATGTCCAATTTATTGTTCGAATACACCACTCGAAACAGCACAACAACTCTTTAACCCGCCAGGTTTATCAGTAGTAACAGTACACTGTGGTGCAACAGGCTTGCTTGTGTGTGTGTAAATCACAGGGAGGCAAACTCACGACAATCATTTAACACGTAATACCTTTGGCTGTGACATACTACTCGTAATGCTGCGTGTAGCAAACGCACCAGGTAGCAAACAGGTTTCATCAGCCTACCCAGGGCCGTTTTGCGTCTAAATACAAAATACAAACTACCGTTTTGAGGCAGTTCGAACCTTTTGATATACCCGCCACGGCTTCAAAGACATGCAGACAACAAAACCGACCGTTCGTGAAGCATGAGTAACCAGTAGTATCCAGATGTATACGTCAGGACATGTTTCGGGAAAAACAAGAGCGTGTTAAAAATGGTGAAAAAAATGTGTGTTTCCGCCCGCGGGGTAAACGGGGGGCGGTTAGAGCGGTAGTGCGGCGTCTGCGGACTTTAACCGGGTGCTCCCCTGCTCAGAATGGAAAACTTCCGTCGAATATTCCTGAGAAGGCTATTTACTTTAGTACAGTACCGACTCGCGTGAATTGGACCAAAGGCTCATCCGCAACGCGCGAGGAACCATAGTCATATACTTCGAAGTACTTCGAAGTATGAACATTCAATGGTTATCCTATTCGATACGATATCCACAAACGTCAACTGACATGTTTGAACATTTATTGATTGGATGGATAGAATCACTTTGGCCAGTATCGCAATCAACAAGACAGTATGCAGATGCTAATAGGGGGTATATTTTTTCGTAGGTAAGCGCGGTGCCGCAGATTGTTTGGGGTCTTTCTGCGGGGCAGTCTTGGAAACACCTCCCGTTTGCTTACCTCGGGATGGATAGCGTACCATAATACGCGTCCGACATATATAAAGTTCGATATTCGTATAGAAAGTGTTGTTAACCAACCAAAATAATCAACATTTTCCTTGATTAAATGATGTGATTATTCACAACCCATTTTTGGTGATTAATCATGATTATTTTCGTAACTATACGTTTTTCCCTACGGAAACATACCCATTCCCGCGTGCAGTGTGCTGTTCTCGTACTGCGAAACTTCCGCGGCACTGCTGTGAGGTTCCACCAGTATGGTGCCAACTTTTGAAAAATAATCATGATTAATCATCCAACCCATATTTGGTGATTATCTGTGATTATTTTCGTGACTGACTCTTCGCACCGGAAAACATACCTACTACCGCTGCAATGTGCTGTACCCGTACTGTGAGACTGCCGCGGCCTGTTGTGTGCTGGTGTGCGGCGCTGTACTGGTCTGCGAAGTAGCGACGCCGATTTCCTCGCATGAAAACGCCTTCCATTTCGCTACAAATAATCAATAATCGCGATTATTCACCCAAACATGATTAATCAACAGCTACTTGATTATAATCAAATAATCGCGGTTAATCAACCACGGAAATGTCAAAATAATCAATAATTTAATCAAGCCCTTTTTTTTGTTGGTTAACAACACTAACTATTAATAGAGTACAAATCGATACCTGGTATGATACATGACTGCTGTATTAGTCCAATACGCTGGTTCCCGGAATAGGCGCTAAATTTATTTTTTGGAAATATACGAATGGAATACAATCCTTCTTCCTTCGCCTCAGATAAGGCCGACGGTAACACGAACAAGGGCAACCCGTCCTGTCAAGCGGATGTGCTCGTGCGAGTTCTATTTCGCGAGATTTGCGCATTATTTACGCTCGTTTTCAGAGTTATTAGGTCTTGCCAGGTATGATGGGGAATATATATTCCCATTGTAAACTCAGCATCATTGGAAATCATGCAATACCTCGGTCAACACGTTGAGATCCCGACGAAATTCATTTTAACATGATTGCATCAACAAGAGGAAGACGTCCAGACATTTTGTGCTTTGCTTTTCAAGCTGTGAGTGGAGGTTATCCGAAACGCCTGCCGACGTACTGTAATTGAACAATGTACGGAACAAATTTGGAGCTTTTGCTTTTTTAGTGGATATTTACCCTCCAGGAAAAATATGTTCGCACCATATTTTGAAGTGGCACGGCTGTGCAATACTAACCAAGGGATGTCTGCTATTTAATTGTGAGTGCTACGATAACCGTAGCACTTTTTCAATTAAACGTTTCATGAATGATCAGGGTTCTTGGCGCGAAATGGTTGGGTTTTGAGTTTTGTACAGCAGTTGATTTTCATTTTATCCTTAGGCCATGCGATTGTTCATTGGGCATCACCTCTATTTTCTCTTCAGCACAATTTTAGACGGAGGCACTAACTCCTCAGGTGAGAAACTCAAGAAAACAAATGGTGCACCTCTGTTGTATCATGCCTCGTATATTTGTTTTCTTCACGCGTCAATTAAGGTCAGGGTTTCCAATATTAATTATTGCCGAAACATAGTAAAAGTTCGAGTAGAAACCGAATACATTAGAAAATGAAAAATGAAGACCAGGCCTCAGTTTGGTAACAATATGTCTATTTTGAACTATCATGCCGAGTTTCGAGTTTTAACTCTAAAAAAGGTGAATGCAAAGCGCCTATGCCGTAAGGTTCCGCCTGTCGCTGGAACTACAATATGTCGCATATATATATGAGTACGCCGGGTGCTACGTATTGAACATAAACAATATTGGCCTACCGACTGTAAACACCTACAATGAAGGCTAGAGTATGACACAGCTAACAATTACACGACAAAATGTAAAGTTAATCACCGCCCGGGGAAGATTCCGTACGCGTCAATCGGCTTCAATCGACTGCCAAGCTCGTATGAGTTGTCGAGCGTCAACATCCAGCCAACACTAAGGGCCTAAACGATTAATCTGTGCGATTCATATACATGTAATATACAAGCATTAAGAGGTTTCGTCGGGCCTTCGCGTGTGTCAGTGGGTTTACATCCTAACATGAGCACAATAACCCCACACCGTGCTTCCGGACGGCAGCTGGCGATAGCAGGATAGCTACGTAGCGAATGCAGGACATGCAACTCATGACCCGCCGGAGGGCAACTGAATAGTAGAACATGTGTATGTGTTTAATTGGGCAATCTCTCGTTAGTGCGGACAATTCGAAACCAGGAGTTACCGACACATCCTATACGGAAGATAATATGGATGGCGATGTGATTGCTGTTAAGCGCACTCATTCGGATTTTCGACAAATGCGTTCCCTCCTCGTGGCTCTCCTTCATCGTCGTTACCCACCCTCAAGGTCCAAAACAAAAAAAAACACAAGCTATGCGCGATTGTGTTTTTCCTCCCTTCTGATATGGTACAATTTCTTGTGCCGTTCATCCAATACCACCCCATACTCGTCAACACAAGTGCTCCCTCCTCACTCACTCCTCACCTTTGGCGATGCTCCTATCGCTCCTGCTGGAACCCATGCTATCTCTCCCATACGCCTTCTAGTTATGTTTGGTTTGGGGTTGCTGTGACTGATGTAGCTTCTGCTGATGATGAGGCCGTAGTCCATCTTGAATGCGCTGTAAATCCTCTACTACCCTATAGGCAAGGACCTGATATGCATCAGTCTGAACACATTCAACACCCGCCGGAGCCTATGTAGGGAAATCTCTCCTTCTTTGCCCTCTGCCGGCATCCCGCTTCTTCGGCATATGCGCTATATGGTATCAGAGTAGCTCGTTCTTTGCTACTACTCTCGCTGGTCTGCAAGCATCCCGTTACATCCTCAATCGAAGCTGAAGAAGTATATGCGCGTTTTCGACTGAGCATTGTTATTCGCCTTGGGCAGGTGCTGACGAGGGAACTAGCTTATTGACAGTTAGAAACGTATTGGTGACGACTCGTATCCGTCCCGACTACGTGGCTCATTGATCTGCCGTAGACGATTATAAATGTACTATGATACATTCGTATCACACTAGTTCCACCCACACCTATTGTTGACCGTACTTTAGACTAAAGGCCAGGGTCGTTTCACTAGCGTCGCCCACAAAACTAGAATCCAGGTAGCCTTACCTGTCTCGAGGGATGCCAGTTCTCTGGCTGAGGATGCACGCGTAGAGGTGCACGAACACGAATGCCTCGTTACATGATGTCAATACCCATTCGGCGTGAACCACAACGGATCGCTGAGTATCCATACTATAGGTCGCTTGCTTTTGCTGAAGCGGTTACCGATCGAACGTTTTTACCCCAGCCCTACCGACCGCAGTATGTATCAGGGTTAGTGTCTGGAACTTTAGGTTCAGGGTTGGGCAGGTCGAGGTTAGGCCACACGCCATTCCCCACAGGCCCAGCATCGATAAATGGTTTTATCGACTTCCAGTCTTACCCTGCTCATCGCGGCAGCTAGTTGTGGATACCGTTCCAGTTGGGGTTATCTAATGCGTATACTGAAGACTATTGCATTGACCGGTCTAGGAATTCCTAGTGTTTGTAACTAACGACCATGCCCACGAGGATGGCGTAGTTTGACTGGCACGTATAAATCAAGCATAATGCTGCATTTCATAGCGGACAGCGGCGTGTACCCCTCCGATCGCCTGAATGTTTTTTTACATCATCGTCGACAGTTTCTGTAACAATTGTCTAACTCCCAGACTATTATAACTCTTGTTTGGTGCGTGTCGGTTGCTCGCACAGGACATTTTCCCGCTGGAGCTTTAGAGTGAAAGTGCCATGACGGAAGCCGTGCTAGGGTGCTTGTGCGCAGGCAACGTCGGGGAAATTTGATCACACATGTTAAGCCATTCTTAGTCCGGGCCCTTGGCGATGCGTATCTTTTCACGGTGTTTACGAAACCAAACATGAAATGACCCAACAGACCACAGTAACGTCATCCACGACGGCTTCTGTTTGATGGCTTCGAAGCCTTTTCCTGTTGTCTGAATATCTCTTTCTGCCATTCCTTCTGCAACTGCCTTCGTCCGTGCAATTTCGGTCACAGTAATGGCTGACACATTTCCTGGCATCACCCGGTTGCGTCCGATTGTGAAACATGAGCAAACATGCGGCGAGGAGCAAGGTCAGTGACGGCATCCTTCGCGGTATTTTGTGTTTTGTGGATATCGGAGCTGTGATGACCTAAAGCTCGTTTTCTTACTAAAAATTACAAGGTCATTGAGAAATGTATATCGTAGCTCGAACCCATTTTTTTTATGTTTTGGCGGGATGGAACCACCGAACACACACCGCGGTCTTCCTTGCGACGATATACACGGGGCGAGAGTAAGACATGTAGGCATAAATAAGCGTTCCCGTTATTTGAAGAATTCTGTGTTTGTGATCTCGGTGTCCGTTCAAGAACGAGGCCGGGAGTAAACGCCTAGGTCAAATAACGCTTAAGCCCAACGAATAAATAACATGGCAGGATTGTCCGGCGTGTTGGTGTGACACAGCCTCGATAATACATAAACTAATTTCAACGTTACAAGACCGGACATAACCGTTTCTGTGTTGGGACATTACCCGAGCTACATTTCAAACGTTTGTAACATCCATTCCCCACGATACGACCAAATAACACAGGAATCAACTCTGCATGGGTGCGCCGTTATCTTCGCGATTCCATCTACGCCTGGGCGTGTGGCGAGAAAGCGGACGATGAGGACGACGACCCCAAGGTTTTGGACAGGCTCATCGGCTGGCTCATACTGTTGGTGAGTCGTAAACCTGCGACCTGTATACACGACTACGGCCCGGTAGGGGGCAAAGGAGAAGCTTGTCTATCACGTTCTTGTTGGCGTCGCATTCTCCTTGTCTAACTCTTGGCAGGGAGGGGGGTAGGTGCTTGGATAATCAAGGAGGGCGTAAACAACACATCATTCATCATAGTTGCATCCGAAGCATGCCAAAACTCGACTTCAAGCATAAATATATACCTGCAATATATTTACACCGTTACACTCGCGATCGAAGTACCACACCATCTCCGAATTATGAGTTGTAAAAACGGTCGATCTCACACCTCATTCAGGTTTTGTATAGATATTATATCTGAGATACAATGACTGCACGAGGGACATGCACCCAAGTTGGGATTTGATTGCAAGGCAGTAGATTTCCGAAACTGTGATCAGGAACTCCTACAACTTTCTCGCGCTATCGTCTATAAAAGTATATCACGTAATGCGTTGGACAACAGGAACCCAGGTTAACGTTTGCCGAGTAGCATTGCCACATTTTCACTGCCATGGGAAGGACGTGGGCCACAAACATGCCTCTGCTGATTTTGCAGGGTCTCTATCATGTGACCGAGTGACGGCTGTGCTTATACCGAGGCTTTACGCCAGCCTCGAGTATGCGGGCGTTTAAGTTTCGTGAAAGACGTTCATATTGTGTTGAAAGTTGGCCCTCTGTTCGCCCAATAAATGGAAACTGTGTATATTGCGAACATTTTAGACTAGGGAGGCGGACACAACGACGACTCCAAAGTGGTACCGCACGCTTTGGCAATAAGACGTACGTACGTCGAGTATCCACCTCAGACATGTGGCAATCTGTTGCTCTGACGTATAGCGGCCAACTTTACAGTTTGTCGTACCTTACAATACCAACCGCTACTACAACGGTTGAAGGCCAACTAGTCTAAAACATACGCAGCGCCTACGAAGCGTCCTCTGAAGCACACACGCCCGTACTGGCGTGAAGCGTTTTCATCAGGGACAGGCGTGTAGACGAAATAAATGTTTGTGGGCCTTTCATTCGAGCGTGTCAAACTGTACGTTAACCATGAGGATATACTCATTACCGTATACGGACACACTCATTTACCACAACCGCGTTATTGGGCGACGGTTCAGTAACATCCTCAGTAATTACCACCAGCCGAGAGTGATTTACAAGGTCATACTGCCACTGTACAATGATAGCGTGTGGTACTGCACAAAGTGCCAGATGGCAATATCTTCCTCTTACCCTTCCAGATGATGGTAGGGACCACAAAAACGGCGTCATCACAGCCTCATTATATATATATATGTTTGTGTAGTGAGCCAACGCTTGTTATTTTAGTATTTCCTATTTTTAGATAGTGAGTAGATTATTGTGCACAACACCTCCGCCAACAACAAAGAGTGATGCTGTAGACCGATCCCGGAGGGCATTTCGGCGGCCAAGATTTGGCGACCCCGAACCCGGCTAAACGCCATTGCTGTACGTAGCCATCCCTAATGTTGTCATTTCTGCAACCGTGAAGAACATTTGATTGCAGCTATCTCCGACCGATATTGCTGGCGAACATGAGATGAGGCGACCATGGGATGAGGCAACCATTGGTAACGATGATAACCCGGCAGCTTCTTTATTTGATTGGACTTTTTAGTGGCCCTATCCTAAAGGATGTCTCTCCACCCATACATATCACGACAGCTTCGCGAAAGTTCCGAAACATGCAGTGCGTCCATCGTACGATGAACCACCCCGTGCAATACGACGGGCGAGAAGCTCATAATGAAGATATACTAGTGAGAATCATATGGTCTAGGGTGGTTCCTCCAACGGTCCCACCCACCACATCGTGATTTGTATTTATTTCATAGAGATGAAAGCCTGCGTCAATTTCACGGCAGTAGTTGATGAACCAGGACTTCTTCGTCTATAGCCCCGTGTGCTGTTTGTATTTGCGTGTCCGGCAAATATAAGTTTGTGCCAATTCGCCGCACGTTAGCGTCAGTACGACATTTCGGCCTACTCTTGCTTTTCACCCCACATACCTCCATTAATATGTTGATGAGGTCGCCGGTTACGTCGAACATTTACGCGTTTATGCAGTGGAGCATTCCGTCACCGAAGCTTTACGCCGATCCTGAGACACTCGAAACGTATCTCCGTTGAAGGTCAGGTATATAGCTGAAACAGCAGCTCAAAGTTACCCTGGCTGTCGCAGCCCTTGCCACAACGTATCTCTGTGGAAGGTCAGGTATACAGCAGACACAGCAGCTCAAGGTTACCCTGGCTGTCGCAGCCGTTGTGATTGCGCAGCTATCGGTCTTCGTTGTATCGTGTTAATATTGGCGCCAATTAATGATCTTAGATTACCTCTGCAGCAGAGCTCTGTACAAGAAGTACGAGTACGTAGAAAACTGTACCTGCGGGAATAGCAGTGCATGGGTTACCCAATCTACCGTAGATACTTCCGAAGCCCCACACGCATCGACTGGATTATGTCCGTGTCTTGCATGTAAATGACGCGCGAGTTCTATCACGGCGAGCACACAGTTCAACCTACTAAAAATATACCTACTGCGTAAGTTGGCGAACACTGCATCTAACACAATGAACATTCACCGCCGACGCCAATGTATGATCAGATCCAGGCATTCGCGTATATAATGCTCACCCTCTTGGCCAGAACTTCGTTCCATTCGGACGGCGAACCTGCCTCCAACGGCAGTCGTCAGTCCGGCTACTTGTTACCAGCGGTTACGGGAGCCATGTACCTGCTCGTTGCTTCTACAGCTCATGATCTGCGCGCGGGCTTCTCGCTGTTGGTGGATGGGACATGTGCTGGTCATCGAACCTTCGGCTTTGGCCTTCTCGTCGTTTATGGTATCATGATTACCGCGGCCATGACCGTGCTAGCGTCCACATCAGAAGATAGTGCCTCCGTGCTGTTAAACGCTGTTGCCGTCCTCTTCATCGCTGATCTGGTGAGTGCAGTAGAAAACGCCATTACCCATTACATACTCTTGTCGGCAACACATGTCCTTGTTTCTACACCACAATGTACATTTGTTAAAGACCACCATACACATTGTAAAAGACGTGTTACACGATAGAGGTACGCATGTTTCAGCAAACTGTTTCTCGAATAAGAAGGCACCTTAACATAAAATTATCGGTATTTCATTGGAGTGTCACAATATTGTTCAGTTTATACATAGGCCGTGGGATTGTTCATCAGTTAGCCCTTTCTTTTTATCAAATGATTTGATTTTGGGTGAGCTATAAAGCTTCTTAAGTGATCACTCAAAAACAAACACAAGGGTAGAATTTATAAATTCTGTTGGCTCAGAGTTCGTACTTGGTACACAGTGAGCGTTTATACACACAAAATTTCGTGTGCGCGTCCATAAAGTATCAAGTAAATGCACCTTGCGTGCTAGGGACTAGGCATATCCTTCGACCCTATTCTTCAGTAAAAACCGTGGCAGGGTCTCAATGATCATGGCATAATCTGAGGGACCACATGTAACCAAGACTGCTGTTTGGTGGTCACGCTTAAGTTCCATTGGGTAGCTCCTCAGACCCACCCAACCGAGTGGTTTGGTTTCTCGCGTACCCTCTTGGTTTCGTTAATGATTTTGTGATAGACACGGTGATCGAAGTTGTGCTTTTCTGCGCGTAAATATGTTTTGAAGTCCAATTTTGTTCGACATACACAGCTACTTGCGCCAGTGGTTCAAACGCCCGAGTAAAAATTCGTGTAGACCCGCTTCCGTAGCACTGGCCACAACGACTAACTATTTGTAGACTGGCCACACTGTTTGCGTAGAATGGGGCGATGCTCCTCAGCAGAAGATCTACCCGACAAGGCATGCTAAGTAATGACGCGTGTGTCGAGGCTCTGTCTTTGTGGAGAGATATGGCAGAGGTGGCACTGAAGTGTCTGTAAAGGTCTCTTGTGAAGAAGAAGGAAAGCCATGCTTTGGAAAGGCGCTTATCTGGCCATAGTGGAAAGAAGATTGATCTGAGATATCAAAAGAAGAACATAATGAAGAGTGGAATGGAGAGGAAAGGAGTAGAGTGGTCTAGGTGGGCGACGCCTGCACTTGATAATCTCGGTACAATGCGCGTGCTATGGACAGTTACATTCTACCGTAGCAAGTACGGTTCCCTGTAAAGTTGTCTACATCGTTATAGTAACGTTCTAGCAACGTTCTCAGCATCGTTCCTGATAGAGATGCTTTGGGCATATATAAGAGCGCACTACAAGTAAGACAAACGCGTAATGTACCCGCGTATTGCAATCACCCGAATATCTAAACTAAGATACTCATATACTCGTATCAGTGCGTAGTGACTGCATATCACAGTATACATACGCATGGATCTAAACGTCCATATGCTAACAGCATACCTTCATTTATCAACGGTAGTTACCGACACACGCATATACGTATAATATTTATAAATTATCTGCTGGCTGATGTCAGGCTGGTTGGTGCCCACTCTCTCACATGGCAACAAGAATCAACTGGGCAATGACCCCCATTTGAGCTGCCCCCATTTGAGCTGCCGACTATTGTGACCCCACAGCCTACCCTTTTGAATTTGTGCCTGTCTGCCCAGGATGAACACGCGCTCAAACTTCTTTCGACAGTGCCTCGACAGTGGCGACTTTTTTGGGCGATAGAGTCTATCGGTATCAGCTTCGCGCTGGCTATGATTGCCATTTTCCACATCGGGGGTTCTTCGCCATTGTTGGAGGGAAATAATAAAGTTTTAAAATTGGTGTACGAATCCTGGACAGTTTGGTGTCTAAACCCTACGGGCGTGACAATGGCCTCCCTGCTGTTGAGTTCATCTCTACAGAGGGTTTGCGATTTATGCAGTGAGGTATGTGAAGGTTTAGACAACCCAGTGTTTAGTGTCGTGACCGCAGAGGTATTCCACGCTGTGCGGGCAGCAATAGTATCGAGAGCAAAAGCGCGGTTCAGACGGGACCCTTGCTTCAACGTGTTTGCATTTATGTGGTTCGCTGATGGTGTTGTGGGCTGGCTCAACTTTCAGGGGAATGTGGGTAATGCGGACACTTGGCCTGCCTTGGCCTTCAAATTGGACATTCATACAGCTGCAGGGGAAGAGAGTGTACTAAAACTGACAAGCCGCAGGCGGCGTTTTCTGTGTATGAATGCGATATTGGTGGCTGGGCTTGCCGCAAAGGTTCTGAGCATCATACTCTGCCGATATGTAACACCGCGCTTTAGTTCGGGGTTAAACACGCCTAGGGGCAGTAACGGTAGCTGCAAATTTTCTTGTGCGCCATCTCTGTTAATAGGGTGGGGTATTGGGTATTGGGTCTTCTCGTTCCTGGCCGTGTTGGCCAGTTCTTGGCACGGGGGTGAATGGAGTGACGCCCCGATAGGTGTAACTATTTTGGCCTACGTCATTATACCGTGTTTCATCCTCGCTGGTGTCTTGATGGCGGCCGATGATAATTTTCTTGGGGCTAGATTTGGAGCATATGTCCAGCCTACTGTCGCCATCTTGCGGAACAGGGAGAGAGTAGAATTCTGGGTAATGGCCACGGTGTTTCGAGACGTACTGTTTACATGGGCGGAGATTTGTGCTGTTTTTAGATACACACTCAGCTACTGGGGATAAGCACATGACTTGCCAGGAAGCAAGGACTCACTCGACATTTGATATATGTTTGAGAGGTCCTGAAGCTCCTAACGAGGGTAGGCGCATTTCGACCAGAGGCGACGAGGGACAATGCTGTCAAGTTCTATCGACATACATTATTATGTATCGCAGTGGGGAGGCCGCAACGGAACCTTATGTTTGGGCCCGGGTAGGAGTTATGGCTTGTCTGAGAAGAGTTATTTCAGCAACTGGGATGGAAACATATACCCGTATATGCAAAACGAATTTGTCTCATGCTTCCTAACAAAGAACACGGAAAAGACTGTTTGGTGCCTCGCACATGGAATGTCAGTTTATAGGCTATTAACGTGTATTGGAGATATATACCTTTCTACGCAACAGCGTACTTTGTGGGTTCGCTGTCAGGGAAACACAGTCACTTAGTTCGTAGATGACAGCAGCGATGATGTAAAAACTGTTGTATACTACATATGGCGAGTTGCAGTACTGTAAGTTCAGATTGTTAGATCAGTATATTGATATGTTGTGTATACGAGTAGCGGCTTCATTGGTATGTGCGATCCGTTTGTATTGATTGGGGTATTTAACCGGTTTACAACATTTCGTAACGGTTCTGTAGAGGGGCACTCCAATATAAAGGTTCTACGTATGACTAGGTTACTCTAGTCTTTAAATGGGTCGTGCCGGTTCGCTTAAGATTATACGACCTGTGGTCATTGTTTTGTAAGATCATACACTCGCGCATTCTTTCACTCGCGCACTCTCTCACTTATTCTTATCTTCTCCACCCAGCGTCACCTTTACCGAGACCGCTTATATTCAATACGACAACCGAGACATTTTTCTTGTACCAGCTCTAAGGAGCTCGCCGTTTATATCGTATCAGTGGATCCACATCGATTGCGAGCTTGCCTCTGCCCTATGCAGGGATCATCATTACCAGCGTTAGGAATGCCTTTGAAACAACATATCAGTTATATCACAGCAAAGCCGTAGCGGTGGTGCTTCGCGTGGGCAGTATTGAATACCGCGTCCAAAGGCATATATTGAGTTCCATGGTACTCGGTTCCTGATTCGACAGTACGGCATCTGCCAAACTGTATTCGGTCTGCCTAGAACCCTCCCTCTATACATATCACCGTCCATTGTGCGAACATTGTGCCTCTAGGGTGACTCAGAGCCCCTAAAGATGGCGCGCCATTCAAAGTTCACGACGCAGTACTCTGTTGTGTCGATTGATGTCTGCCAATTACTCGGAATCTTGCCTCTTCCAACTAACCTACTTGCTGGTCTTCGATCATGCCAAGTTAAGCCCCAAAATCGCCCTAGGTTTTGGCTTTGGTTCTAGTTCCAAACTTTGGAGTTCGTTTGTGAAGATATTCGTGTTCGTAGCACGCGGTACTTACGTTCCCCGCGGGCTATACTTGGGGTGCAAATTGTTTATTCAAACAGACCGTCCCCATTGCCATTGCTGCGGGATTCTCAACTTTCAACAGATGGAGCTTTCTCAAAGGAATACATATCGTCTCGATGAGAAGCGCAGGACGGTATTCACTCACACGCTTACAAGACCCAGCGCTATTTATTATACTATATCTGAGTTGTGCCAGCCATGGTACCACTCGAGCCACGCTTTGACTTATCGCCTTTGGGACTGCCCCTATGCGTTTGTGGGCGTATGTGTTCATTGTTCAGTAAGAGATACCCAACTAGAACGGAATTCCCACATAGTATGGAACATCAAACACCCTACCGTTTAATTTATGCTCATCATTCGTCACGTCGTGTCCTTCGACCGTGAAAATAATATTATTTCTTTAATTACATTAACTAATTAAACCGTGTCCCTGGAAAGTGAAATATAACAAACGTGGTGATTTGGTCGTACACCAAAAGAAAAGCACAACCCCTTTGGATTCCCCCCCCCCCCTCCACACATGAGCTCACTCATCAATACAGTGTTCTTCCTTTTATCACCGTAATACTGTAGAAGTTTCGACACAGTTCGTGATTCCGACACACCTACCTCCCCATGAAGGGCCTTGGGTTGCAAATCAATGCAAACGACAAGCGAGGGGAGAGGAATACAATCGGCAGGTACTCAAGGTCACCTGGCCCGGGTAAAATACCCCAGCCCCTACAAAGGTGGGCCTGAAAACAGCACCAAACTCCAACATTGTCACACCACCTAGTACATAGTATTTACCCACAACTCCAACCCTGGCTGCGGGCCTCCCGTGCAAGTTGCATATAAGGGGGTTGGGATATATAGCACACCCCCCACGACAGCAAACATGGTAGTAGTAGTGTAAACGTCAAACCGTTATCACCGTGGCGTTTATACGCACCTTTCATCCCCGTATTACTGTAGACGTTTCGACATCGTTCGTGATTCCGAGACTCCTACATCCCAAAGGAGGGCCTTGGGTTGCAAATCGTTGCAAACGGCAAGCGAAAGGAGGGGAATATACTGGGCAGGTATTTGAATGCATACCCCACGATACAGGTGCTCCGTGTCTGTTTCGATGTGGAGCCTTTCCGGGGGCCTGCACCCAATGAAACACATGAGTAAAGAAGAAAATAAAGGTGCCATCTGATGAACGAATTCACGGCCTGCGTATAAAACAAAAAACCATGCAACACAATGCAAGACTTAAAACGTTTGGATTGAAGACCTCCGTCATTTAGGAAACGTGTCAGCCAGAAGACAATTCGGTACCTCTATCGCGGCACGCCTCTTAATTTGAGCAACCCCGCCATGTATACCAAGTATGTGTATTCGAAGAAAAATCCTCTTACGTCAAGAGCGGGAGAAACATGGTACCGGATGCAATACGATGTAGCTTACGGAGGCGATCCATCCTCACTGCTTTGGCTAGCGATACGTGCTCTAACCGAATGATATGTTCGCCGCAGCGATAAAAAAGTTCCTTTGTTGTGCGACCCGTGGTGATAACTGCGTTCATGCATATGAAAGTTACCTTTCTTGTCGGGGAGTACCAAATCACCTTTAAGATGAACGCGGAAAGAAGCGGTAAAGCCATCACACCCTAGTGCCCCCAGCCTTCAGAACAAAACAACGACTCCCTGCGTGACCCGCACAACATGGGAACGTCGAAGCAACACTTCTCTCTGAAACGATAGTATTCTCTCTGGAAGATTACGCTGATATCCACAAAGTCATTTCAAACGACTTTAGGGAATGAGAGCTCCTCAATCCCTACGCACGGCTTTACTCCACAATTGACAAACTGCGTTGATAGTAGAACCCGAGAGGAGAGAGCCAAGTGGTACTCCCTCCGTGTTAAGCCACCGAATAAAAAAAAATGGGAAATTATTGGAGAACCCCGTTTTTCTTCTTCCAAAATTGCCAGACATTCCGGAGACATTCCGGATGTGGGCTATTGCGACCAGCGTCAGTGCGTACCTAGTCACGATTGATTGACTGTATCGCTCAAAACAGCCGAGATTGATGAGGAAACGCCCGTAAGAACTGAAAGATCTTCTCATCCTGGGTGAATAACGAAGTGTTGGGAAAGGAGCCTGTCATTATTGCCGGCATACATACGTTCAACGTTATGTCACGCATATATAGGGTAATAATACACGTCACCATTATAGTACTGCCCTGTGCAGAAACCTATACATCTGACCATATTTCCCACAAATTTCCACCCATAGCGTGGGTTTCCCCAAACCCGTGAGTACAGTTGTAACGAAACCTTTTGAATTCCATCTATTTATGTAATAAGAACATTAATATTGCCACCGCTGTGCGCGTCATAATGTTGAAACTTCGACATTTATCAACGAATGTTTTACGTCTCCCTGAATCGAGCAGGGCGGTAAAACCCAGCTAAGGCTCCACAAACTGCGTCCGTATCCCACCGGCCTTGACGAAACCTGCGTTGTGGTAGCCACCGCACAACACCACCCGCGGCTCGACGCAACCCGGTTAGTGGCTGCCACGATGCGTTTGTGTGCGTGAGCGCGCTGTCTTCAGAAGTGAAGACCCCACCATTATCAAACGTAGGACCTCTATAACACCTTCGTCGAATGTCGCATGCCAAATGTTAAGTATGCGCGCTTTTATCCCCCCTATTCGAATTTCCGACAAACTCAGGGACTCCACGACAAGCACATCCCGAACGAGAGACTGGTGCCCAATACCATTGCCAAGTACGGGAGATGGGTGACGAAGATTGTGGGCGGATATTGGTTAGACGATCTTGGATCAGTCATAGTTGTAAGTGTCCGAACGTTCGAACCATTGCTCGCATGAAAAGGGGAAGAAACACGGTATCGGATACCCTTCAGTTGATGGCCACGGAAGCTGCGTGTTCATTCCGCGCTGCTTCGTTTGGCATATGTGCTCGAAGCGAACAATACATTTGGAATTTAAAGGGGAGCCGACAATAGCCGAAAGGCACCGGACCACTGGCCATCAAATGGTTGACACATTTTATTGCGAATGGAAAACGAGATAGCGTGAAGCGAGGCCATGACACGTAAAACGAAAAATCGACAATCGTGGTGGTGTGGGGGCCCAGGTAAGTAAGGCCAGAAATAACGCAGTGACTGAAACTGACAGAGAGGTAGAATGGAGAAGGCGGGGTTCCCAGGCAAACCACACCAGCAGCTGTGCAGCTGTAAATATTATGGGCGGGCCTGGCTTCATGTTGCACGTAATAGATTCTGTACAAATGGTGGACACTTTCTCTGGCCGAGTCGTGACGAGTTTCTCGGTATGGGCTGGCGACCTCGATTATCGTCTATTGTAACGGTTTGGTCGTGGGAGCGGTGGAACCTTCAACGTTTATTCGTTATGCCCCTCGGTCTTTACACTACCGCCCGGTGCGACCAACCCCGGTAGGGGACACGCACCGAACGCTCCTGCTCGTTTAACCATCTCGAGCAGTCGGCATGGGGAACTAATTCAAACGGAACGAACATATACATAAATTATCCATGGCGATGCTGGGCCAGACCGCAATCAAGGGAGTGGTGGTGCCGTGATCCGTTAGGGGTTACACTGCGAGCGCGAAATGTATCGTTAATGGGGGATCTCAAATAATAGAAGACCTGATAGAGTTTGACCCGAAGGCGAAACTTTCAATACATCTTGTCGACGATGTTATCTATGAGGTTAGGCGTATACCTGGTAGCATGGTTGTCAGCGTTAGTTGCCGCGTGAGTTATCGATCTCTTAAAGTAGGCCAACACACACAACGCACAAGTATAGATGGGTCGCCCCGTGCTGACGTATCACTGATCAACCTTCACGCGGAGGGGCCAACTTAGCATTCAATGTCCAAACACCGGTATATAACAGTACAACGTCTGCGATTGTATTGTTAACGAACCCGCCTGATGATAAACATCGGGGGTCCGCCTTACCTATAGACCACCATTTTGGACAGCGGCATGTTTTGGTTAGACGTCTATGGCATGTTTGGGCCTATAGTTAGCACCCGAAACCGTCGCAAACTATTGCCTTGGAGCGTGACTTCACAGGCCATACAGGGTTAGAAGATGGCATGCCCGAATTAACTTTGATTGGGCGCGAACCTGGTGCCACCTACGAACCTAGTCTCCTCACTTTGAGAAGGGGATAATGCGTTGTTTCCTCGCTGTCTTATCAACCCATATTTGTAGGGCGTATACATTGTGAACCAAACAGGGTCTAAAAAGTCTTTTGTTTTCAAGCCGTCCATCCCAGTAATGCATACTACCGTCCAGGATGGAGTCTTCGAAACAACAAAAATCGAACACAACCCCACCCTTTTTGTTTTCGTGAACGAAATATAGGGCGGGGCTGGCAGTTCGAAATTTAGCATATTGATTTGGGCTCCTCTCGGTGTGGAGCAGGGTACGATATCAGATAAATATGTATATAAACCAAACAACACGAACTATAAACTGATTGGGCAAATGAGCGAAATGCGCCGAATAGGCGGATTAGGCAGTGTGAAACGGGTGAGACATATTCTTTGGGTATTTTAATTTCGAACGTATGGTAGAATATGTATTCAAAGTGTAGTACGTTATATAAGTTACGCGCCATACGACGTTCAATACTCTCAGTTAATAATATAGAGCCCGGTGTTGCACATGCCTTAGCCCGCCTGCGGTCTGCCTTCGCCGCTAAGGCATTTCTGTAGTCACCGCCTGCCCACAATTTCACCACGCTAACGACCATGACTAAGTGACTGTTGTCAGAGTGTACAAGTTATCTCGAACATAAAATATTCTACCCCCGTGATGAACAAATAATATAACCCTCTATAAAAGCAGGCCAAAGAGAAATCCCAAGCTTTGGTTTACCTTCTGACTGACGCGATTCCCTAGTGCCCTCCACATCGGGAGCAGATAGATACTATTTAAATGACGGCAGCAAGCGACACGTCACACACAGAAAAATTCAGAAGACAGTTTATGGCCGTGTTGTTATGAGACGAGAAGAGTGACTGGCGATGCTGTCGTGGTAGCCCGTAAGCCACAAAGTGTGAGGTAATGCATTCGTGGCGTGTGCGGACAGTAGTTAATGCTCCACTTGTGCCCTACCTCATTTTCAAGTACAAACGCATGGAAACAAAAGACCGAGTATCGTTTCGACAATGTTTCTGCCCCAAAAGCCAGAGAGACAATTGGTGTGAAGTGTGGTGAATTAAAATCACCGACACACCACCAGACGTTATGATGGTATTGGCAAAATAACGGCGTCACAGTATTAACGTTTATCCACGTTTCATCCTATCCGTTGCCTTTTCGTATTTTGCGAGGTTCGAGATAATGTGCCACCGACTATCGAAACGTTTGTTTTGAACCAGTGCCTTTTTAGCATAGTATCAAATATGTCTAGACTTCGACATCCAACACACGCAGTGTCTCTGCTGTTGTTGTTGTTGTTGTTGTTGTTGATGTTGATGTTGTATAATATATATGATATATATGTGGTACACCTTTACATGGAGTCCAATATATGACACGTTTAAACCATACATAGGTTGGTATAGGGTATATGTTCATGGAGTGGGTAAACGGTTCGTTCGCAATCTGATAAACTGTGATCGTTGATATCGATATATATCTATAGCAATTCCGACTGCGTAACATCAAAAATTGACGGTGAACTGGGTACCCCATTATCACTTCCGCGGTCAGGCCGCTCGGGCGGGTGATATGTACCCGACTCAAAACCGGACTTCATAGCATGTGTTGGCGCGGCCTATCAAGCAATCCTATTACGGTAACCATCGTGAAGCTAAAATGTAGTACATGTTAAGACAACGAAGCAGTGGAGTTATTCACTCGGCCGAGGGTGCTCTAGGCAGTAGAAAAAAAAGCAAATATTAACATGCGTAGTACTAGTCGTCACGTGCAGTCACCAGATCCGAGTACAAAGAGTCTTATGTTTGTTTGGGTGTCGGAAATTGTTGTAACGAGTCAGTTCTTTCTCCAAGGTGTAGTCGACTGAACTTTGTCAGGACGTCGGTACTGGTGCTGGGAAACATTTGAAGTAGGAATGTTAACGTGAGACGGGCAGTACGCCAGTAGTGCAACAGCCAATCGAGAGAGCATTTCCGTAGTTGTGTGAGTCTTCAGAAGGGGACCAGGAAATAATCGCGCCCATCCTGATACAACCTTTTTTGTGTAAGGGGGGGGGTTACAGTCTTCTTCAATAACCGTCGTTGTATTACGATACACGCTCGCATCGCGATAATGACGGCATGGAGCACGACGGCTTCGTGTTTTATTCGTCGGGCTGTCTTTGGCATGCAGGTGGAGATCGAAATGTGATGATGGTAGTCGCAGTTGTTGTCGGCTTTGTGTTGACCGTCTTGGTCACCATAAAGGGTGTTTACCTTGTGACGGAGTAAAAATAAACCAAGACTTTGGGTAAAGCCTGCCGTCCACTTGTTGGCAGACAAGAGGTAGATTGGCACAATCGATTATTGCAGTCATTCGTCGCGAAGGCTAGATATTGTGAAAAATGTACTGTTTGTTGAAAAAATATCCACTATACTGCCTGGTATAGATCCAGTGCTTGCGAGATAGACAGATATACCAACAAACATCATACCTCGTACTGTGAAAAAAAAACAGTGTCTAAGAAATATATTTGAATAATTACTCGGATAATCAGTTTGGTTGTCCAACCACTTGGTTACAAAACGATTCCGTGAAAACGACCTTCTCGTTTAAGGACTTGATTGCGATAAGATCGTATGGCCGATTTCCAAAAACAGAGTAGGCTTGCACATAAACGACTGAGCTTTGACGAGTTCGTATAACGTGGCAGAATGTCTGGAATTTGTCGCATTCGCCGTACTGCTGACATGTTTGCAATGCCTGCAGTTTGGCTTGCGTGCGGCGGCATCGTCTCAGCATTCATTTTCCGTTTACCGGCTTTGGGGACTCACGGCGTACGTATGTACCTCCTACCAGTCAGCCGTGTGCCACGTCCCTCTCTCTATAGACGGTGCTACAGTGGTTTTAACACGCATTCGAAAATTGATTTCACAAGTGGTATTCTGTTGGTTCGACCAGTGGCGGTTGCTCTACCGTTGTCAATAACTTTGTCTCGTTTGGTTATTTGGTATTCATGACATGTGCCACGATGAACTTAGCAATGTCCGCTGGACATATTGGTGACTGATTGGGTATCTCAGCTGAAGAGCAAATGAATGTCGCTTGATGCTGCTGTATGTGTCGTGACCAATCTGGACCGTGGGCTTACTGATGAGGTGCACCGCACAACGTGTTCAAACCCTTCTTTGGCGTAATAGGGCGTCCCTCTTTTCTGACAAAATAAGTAGGACCAATCCCCGCCGCCGATCCCAAGACAAGCCGTCTCCCACCATTATATCTGACACGATCGTTCGACCAATATACGCGCGCGCCGTATTTGTTTTTAAAGAGGTTAAATAAGATGTATTAATTTGCGGGTTCTACCTGCGTCTCTCTGTTGCGCGCGCTGTCAATGTTTCTAGTATACTCACAGTGTATAGGCATCTTAAAGAGCGGAGCATCAACCACATTGCGAGTGTGTCCTTTTCGTGAAACGTCCGCAAACTCCGGTTTGTATTAGGCCTGGTTGAAGAGCCGGGTGTATTCGTTCGTTCCCCGTCCCCGTCTTGATACTTGATATTATAGTACCCAGTGGTGCCTTCGTTGTAAAATGAAAAGTACGAGCATTCAGAGGCAAAGACCAATGAGACGTAGGTCTCTCGTTTCAACTCGTTTGCGACGATGTGGCAACGGCCAAGCACATCAAGTACCATTTTTCGAAAGCGTGCGATCTACAGTGTGGGACTGCGCTTGTACGATTCAGTGTTCAGCCAGACAGCGACCATGTTCGATGTCATCATCACAACCGTTTGACGGCGTCCCGGTCGATGAGCGTTTGTCACACGCAGTGGTCGATACAGGTTTATGAAAACATGTCGGGGAAGTATTGTTTGACGCGAAATATTTTTGGTGTTGAGTGACGTGTCTCCGGGTGCAGCCGCAACGATCGAAGGGTCCGCCAGGACAGTCAGTGGTGGAAGTATAGGGCGAATGTGCGTCTATAGCCCGTTTTGTAAATATAGAGCCGAGGCGTCCCTTCCCTTCGTTCTCTCGTGTAATTGGGCCCCGTGGTTGTGAGAAGACCCCGACTGCGGTAGGGAGGGGGGGGCGTACTCATTTTTTGCTTGCCTTAGTCTTTCGCCCATTCACCACGCATCCCTTTCGAGACGGAGTACTGTAGAGGGCTAATAATTTAGGTGCCGAGTGCTCAGCAACTCTGAGCCATTCAGCGGAGTCACTGTCCTGATCCGTTGCAGGCGTACGCTCATACCTTCAAATGATATCTGGTTTCAAGACATAAACTGTCAGTAACATCGATTGTGGGCGCTTCGCCCACATGCATGTGGTTTAATCACATATGGACTACGGTATGCCGAATCAAGCGGCGCAGTGGCCTAGACGTGGTGACGAAAACATGCGACCCTGTCTATAGTAGTATTTGTCAGCGATGCATCTACAAAACGACAAATTTTGAAACAAGCTGCCCATGTGATACCGCGGCCAATGTCCAACGACCTCTTTGGTTAATGTTCAGTCCCTATTGAACGCTGAAAATGTATACGACGGCCTTTTCCAACTGTAGATACCACCCCACGAAGGAAACCTCAACTAGTTATACAATAAAACGAAAGGCATCTATATCGAAACACGGCGGCAGATGCCACCTCCCTGGACTGATACGCCTTCCGAACCACGTACAACAAGATCACTCGCGAGGGGCTCCACACATAAGTAGTACCCATATCTTTCGGCATTGCCCATCGTGAAGAACAACGACGACATTCACCAAGAGCAGAGTCCTTCCGAACATGCAGCCCGATATTGTAGAATTAACGCGGTAGTGGCTCGATCCTAGCGAGCTGCCCCGACACGGTCCACAGTTACGCCTTCATGTTGGGGCGAGACCACACGATCGCTTCTTTCTTCGTCTATCGGCCTACCATGCCTGCTACCATATCGCCTCAAGCTGTGGCAGAAGTGCTAGTCGGGCTAGCCTTCAGATATAATGAGCTGCGACTACTATGGGTATGTACGCGGTACGACCATCCCCGTATTGTCCCGTAGCCAACGACTGGAAACAACGAGAGGTGTAAATCCACTCGGTTTGTGGTGTACCTCTTATTGTTATCACACTCCTCGTAGACCCCTGAAAGCGCCAATATGTCCTATTTGTTGCAGCGCTCTGGATCACCCCTACTTTGTTATCACTCCATGGGGGGGTGCCTCGTGTGCCAAACATTAGCCATTGCAGCGCCCTCACCACGACGTACTAGAATTCAACCCTCCGGGGTCGGTACTGCAACGACAGAGCAGACGCATGCCCGGCATATTCTGGGTACGCTAGGTACAACGCCACCACAGGAATCCACCTTCCTGGTATATTAAACAAGCATAACTACAGTATTACGTCATATATATTGTACAGCATTTCATGTTTATTTGTGGCATTGTTTCTTACTCGAACTGGTTTGTATTGCAGCACAAGTGGTAATGTCAATCACCAGAAGTTAACGAGCGATTTCACTGATATACAAAACGCTATCCAAAATAGCAGGAAATCGCGAAGAACTGTCGCCATAATCCAGTATCCCACTCCACGCCTGTCTTTCAAGATGTCGATAGTCGACTTGACGAATGCCCAAACCTTGGATCCAAGTACGTCCGAGTCGGCCGCCACGAGAATCAGAGTTAACAGAACACACGGGATAACAAAGTAACCAATAACCGTTAAGGCAATGGGGGCGTTAGGCCACCCACCGCCGTAAAGTGAGCTGCTCAACAGGTACAACAGCGAGGTGACCCAATACCCAGTACCCCACCCAACAAGCAGAGAAGGAGCACGGGAACGGAATTCTGCGCGGCTGTTCCGTGTATTTTCCGGCGGGTTCCGCCCTACGTTAACCTGTTCTCCACGCATGGCAATAACCCTATTTTTATTTGAATTGATGGTATCGAGCGCCTTTGTAACAATCCCTGTGGCAAGTACCGCATTTAATGCCAGCAAAACCGTTTTGTGGGTGGTTATTGCTAACTCGAAATCTTGGCTTGCGCTGGTGGTCGAAACGAGCCTAAGGGCCACAGGAAACCCGTTACGTTCAGTTAAACTGCGAAAATTAGTCACCCCATGAGTAAGCCACAAAGCCAGAATGACATAGAAAGAGGTGTCCTCTCTCAATCGCCCGTGGAATTGTTTGAATGAGGCCAACAATATCCCAAATGACTTTGTAAGAATGAATCCGCAAGTTGCTCCGTCAACGCCTTCAAACAATTCACTGATCAATGTGCAACCCCCCCGCAGGGTGGAACTCAATAGAACAGAGGACAATGTAACGGCCACCGGGTTGAGGCCCCAAATAAACCACGTGGGGAACGTTTTGAGGATGTCGGTGTTGGCCTTCAACAACGGTGACCCATTCCCGGTGTACACGATTGCCACCAGAGCCAGTGCAAAGCTTATGGCGATGGCCTCTATCGCCCAAAACAGGCGCCCTTCTTGAGGACCCAACGAAAGAAATCGGAGAGCTTTTTCGTCCTGCGTCACGAACGACAGATTAGCACGGGTAGGCATACGGTGTGGTGGGCACGAAAGTGACTTGCGTAGAGCCTGAATGTACAATGTAGAGCGCGATATATACGACTATCATGAACGTTCTTAAACCAATCGCTAATATTTCTCGACGAGATATTGTACGTATTGGTTAGAAACTAATACCCGACTATAGGAAATTTTGTCACATTACAGCGGCTTAGTGTGGCCTAGAGCAACCGGCACACGTGAAAGGGTTCACCATGAAGGTGATGGAAACAGGTGTAGCGTTGATAGTTGTCGTTGTGTCACATATGCAGTAATTTATAAACTTAAAACTGAACAATGTCACAACCAAAACAGGTAGCGTGCCGTAACTGGGCAAGCGAGCATCTGAGGGTTGGGTGCAACAAAGTCCGCCAAAGGACCAAAAACCGCGTATCCGCACCAACGTTGGTTTGTGTGTCAAATACATACCGTATTTTGGTTTCATCCCAGAGCAGTAGATGGCAATACAGGGCCTATCCGAGGCCAGCTAATTCATCACAAGTATCATGGCAAGCATTTCCGGCATGTATAATAGGTGACATCGTATTTACAACATTGTTAGATATTTGCGTGTATGCTGTACCCAGTGCGTGCAACTGACAACTATGTCGCAGGGTGACGTCAACAAGATGGAAGTTATTGGTAAGTCTATCGTCGTCGTCAAACTTACGCTTGGGACTAGGGGTAGCGAAGGGAAAACGTGCCGATCTTTTCAGTTCAGAACATCTATATATTTCGTTTACATTAGTCAGTGTAACCACCGCGGTCTGGGAAACAGTCGCTCTTGCCACAATGAAGGTAACGCTGCAAAGAGTGCGAGTGGGTAGCATAATGATGAACGTGCCTTCACGGAAATGCGAGTGACGTCTTCCGAAACAAAGCAGGGTCCTACAAACCAGTGCAGTTGCGCACATGCTCCACTCAAGTACCTAGTATACTATGCGCTAAGCTGTCGGAAAGCAAGCCGCGGTTTGTCGAGGGATAATAGCGTGAATGGACAAACCCGATGCCCTGTTGATGCATGATACGATAGAGCTGTACAAAGTGTTTTTCGGAGCTGCTCAATTGCGGAGCTCCATACATCGCCCGAGTATTATGTTTTGATACTAGAAGCTCTGCCCGACAAACAATCCCATGAGCCAAGTATAATGCGGAAACATTTGCAACACAAGAATGGAAGTCCGAATATTTTGGGTTAAGGCGCCCGATCATTCAGAAAAACGTTCAGCACGCGACATCGGCCATATTCGTTGATGGGAAAACGTTAATGTGCGTGTGATCACCAACCATCGGTACATCAACCGTGTAGTGCGATCCCGCACTCACCAGATCAGCAATGAAGAGAACGGTAACCGCGTTCAACACCACGGAGGCGCTGTCAGCTGAGGTTGACACAAGTACCGTCATGGCGGCCGCGATCATGATTCCGTACACAATTAGCAGGCAAACGCCGAAAGCACGATGGCCAGCATATTTTCCATCCACCAACAGGGAGAACCCGGCGCGCAGGTCATGACTGGTTGAAGCAACGAGAAGGTACATGGCTCCAACGACTGACGGTAGTAAGTAGCTGGGCTCCTCGTGTTTGTCTGCCGAGCTACTGGTGTCATATTGCGTCGGAGCTCGCGCTAGAACGATGATCATAGCGTATGCAAATCCCTGGATCTGTGCAGAACAAGCAAGTGTGCGGTTATCAGGTGTTCGCATTAGTAAGCTTAGCCGCAGACCCGCGCACACTAGGTAACCTACAACCGTTCGGCGCGCCTGTCACGATGACTGTACAAAACACGGGAGATTACCGAGCAAAAACAACATAACATCGACGCAGCTCGAACATATAATGGCATAGGCACTGATTGACCACCAAACCGTGTGATGTAAGCTCAGTTAGAGCCTGTTCGACACGTTTCCGGTATCGGATATACCTTGTTGTAGCGTGTGAACACCTACTTCTGTCCCGGTCAAGGAAAAAGTGACGAGCACATACCTACTGAATATACGCACGTTATAATCAAGCGATCACATTTTGGCCGATTCCTTGTCGGAATGACTGGGGGCTCCTTGAGCCAAAACTGTCAGAAATTGTATTGTCATTTTGCAAGAGTTTGACTTGACAGGTTAGGCCATGGGGTGATTAATCGTGTATCACTTTTAAAATGACCCTAAAAACAGTTGTTTTGACCAGCCCGCTATCTCGCCCAAAATATGACGAAACACCAGATCAAGATGCACAATCCATTACCCTAAGTATGTAGATGAAACATAATGGAGTACGCAAATTATGTTTGTACGATCGTGGGTACTTCAAGGGGCCACGCGGAAACAATATACATTCCACCCTGTTACTCGAGAGGCAGACACGAAGGGTTATACGAATCCTAAAAAACAAAAAAGTTTTGTATGTGATTATTTCATCGATCAGTTCATAAATCTCAACGCTGCGTGCCCCAATTGCCTTTCTGGGACCGCCATATCCATTTTCTCCGTATTTCGTTATATACTAGGTGCATAATTTCTTCGAGAACAGGTCTTCATCACAAATCATTTGGTAGATACACTTCCTGTAAAACCACTTTAATGAATTGTCACAAAAATTGAAATCAATACGACACAAATATCCGGGGGTACACTACTGTACCTACTTCGTGTATTTTCCGTCAAACGGGAACTTGGACGTCTCATAGACCCGAAGTATTCACCATATGATTGCATTAACTTTCGTTGGCGCTGGGTAGGCGTAACTTACAAAGAGTACCATCCAGCCAATTAGCCTATCTGATAGCAGTATGTCTTCGTCTTGATCATCCGCTTTTTCGCCGCACGCCCAGAGGTAGATTGAATCGGTAAGTAGACGACGAGCCTGGGCAGAACTGAATTCCAGTTTAGTAGCCCCCGCTTCTGCTCCCAGGACGGGAAGGGAAATAAGCCGAATGTAAAAGGAATTACGAGATACCAGGAATACACTATCTCGAGTTCAAAGCATGCGGCCTATTCAGCATGAACGTGGCATGACCTAGCTCGTGGTGATGATTATGTTCTGATCGTTCATTGTACGTTCAACGAAGGAGCAATCGCACTCTCCGGAATTCGTGAGCTTGCTGGTGTGTGGAAGCAGACGCAATCGAGTATATAATAAACAGTACCCTGTGTATTTGTACGTAGGTAACTTGACGGGTATACTGGGAGTACGTTATTGGTTTTTGCGTGGAACGGCTTTGTTTTACCGACGTAGCCTTGTACGTTCAAAGTAGACTTTATTTGAGTAGAGAACGTTCGTGAGTGCACATCCCGAAATTTGACGACATTTTGATCAAACACGCCACTTACACGGCTGACTCGACACACCCGTTACCGATGACAAGTCCCGCTACAAGAGCGTGCACCTATATTGTGTAACGCGTGACATTCTGCACGTACGTTTAGCGCGCAAAATGTTTTATTTTAAACCCCTTCTAGATCGCTCTTGTCTTTTTCTGGAAACCTTACGAGTACAGGCCTTCAGTGCATTCACTTTGTTACCGCAACATCCCATCGTCCATTGCAAACACGCACAACAGAGATGTGTATCATTCGACGAGTTGCGCATATGCAACAGTTAAACGGTGCATATTTCCGTCGTGCGATATCGTGATTAACAAAACGTCAATTTGACATAATGCAGCAGCCGTCTACGTCAGAACGTTATTCTTTATATTCCTCGATTGTTTTTGTGTCATGCACGGTGGGATGGGAGCGGTGTGCCGCAACAAAACAACTCTCTAGCGACCTCCTCCAAATTCGTATATTATGGAATTTCGGGCGGTCATCCACAAAAATCAACATCAACAATCAGATGACACACGACGGAGACTGGGTGCCGTTGGGTACATAAAACGGTTGAATGTTGATACGACACACTCGCGGCAGAAGCTCGTCAACGACGCTCACCTGGCTGTTCGCCTCTCATTCTGTTGCCTTTCGCCTTCAGACGGAACAGCCGAGAAGCCGATCGAATGCTGGGCGACGACCGCGAAGCGCGTGGGAGGACAGAACAGTAAAACAAACGGACGGCAGATCTTACGGTTAGGATGGACTCGAATCTTCACGATCGCGGGCTTTGGTTTTTCATTTGTTCTCGAGAAACTCGTACACTATAGGAGTATTTTCCTGGTATGTTTGTTAGAGTGGAGTGGAACCTCAAGTATATAAACGAATAATTTTGGTATGACCATTGAAATATTCACACAAACACAGCGCACAAACGTTTAGGCCATACACATATACAAATAAGTATGACTTGCATACACTAATATAGTTCCATCTCCGACGCATATACCCTGTGCCTCGGAGTGGAAACCACTTGATGTGATGAAGGCATGCAGGTAAGGTGTACGTAATGTCATCTATAAGGGGGACGCTATTATCGATATAGTTTGGGCCAGTAATACGGCGTTATTGATATAATAGTTTCCATTCAAGTTTCAAGTCGTTGGAATATATTGAGTAGTTCCTGCTTTGGGCTATACTGGTATGTAGGGGGTATTTGGAATAACCCCTGCACGTTGACATGTGGCATATGGAATAACAACTTATAAATAATATCACATTAAGTCAAGGCTGTAGTTAGTTATGGAATTATTTATTGATGAATTTCGGGCGGGTAAAATACACACAAGGTAAACTTTACCAGTGCAGTTCCTGTTTGAGACTATTAGTAGAAAATATGTATATACCATTTCAAGACACTACTCAGCTTCCACAACCGAGTCACACATCGTGTGCCTCGCAGGTGGTAAGCCATTGAGCTTTTTATCCAAAAAGCCTAAATACTTTTACCTTCCATTGACTCCATTTTTTGTGGTCGTGAAATCGGTAGTTCAATAAGTATGAGCAGGTATAAACCGTAAACACAATGTCTTCAGCAACGATCGTAGTGATAAAGTCATACACTCATACTGATTCAATATATTTATCCGTTGTCACGCCCGACACACACGTCGCAGGTGCAGTTCCGCCTAGTTCACCCTTTCCACTTGAATATTTAAATGGTGCCCACCCGAGGAGCATAAAAATACGTAAAAGAGTAGAGGCATACAAATATTTAAAATACTTCATGGTTTGAGCTTGTGTGGATTGTGTAATTTTACCAATTACGGGCGACGATACAAACGTGATGGATTCATAGCGAGAACCACGAAATACCTTCTATTGTTAGACCACACCGTCGTTTCTTTGTAGTTTGGCTGAAATGTTAGTAACGGAGACACGTTGAAGTATTCCGTAGGTACTACTAGTGCTATACCTCTACGTATAGGGGCGTTTATTCGTGGAGAAAATGGTCAAGTTAAAAAAACAAACCAAACACAAAAGGCTCACCAGAAGAACAGAGATGGCACGAAAGGTAGACCAGCAGCACGCTGCTCAGAGTATGGAAGAAGGCTGCACAGAGATGAGAAGGCGGTAACGTAGCCTACTTCTTCGCGTTTTGAGGCGAGGATAACGAGCCGCCACGCCAGGTATTGCGCTGGACCTCATCACCTCCGGGCTTTGCGCGTGTGGTCAACATAATGGTTGGAAAAGTGTTACTATACGGGTAGCGAGCGGAATTAGCGATTTCGTATGGGTCCGTACAACAGAATATCCCTGAATATACAAGATGTATCCACTTTATGTACAATAATACTCGTTCGCATTCGAGGCAAACGTGGGTATGAGGGCCAAACCAAGGTGTGCGTCAAACTCTACAGCAATATCCAACCAGACTCGGTTTCTAGGAGATTGCAACCAACTGTTGTTGTTACTTTTGAATATGTGTTACCCGGACAGGTCTTGTTCTGAGTCGCACGGAATTTGTTGTAGAAATCTCACACTGCTATTGTTGTAGGTATGGTCTTCCAAAACTAACGGTCAATTACCTGTCCCGGACGACACACGGCATATTTTTCATGCGCCTAGTTTTACAGTGTACACCGATTGCAGCATGTACACAGGAAACCTTATACACCAGTAGTAGTTCTGCAGTTATGTGTTTCGACGGGCGGGGAATCAAGCCCGGCGGCAAAAGGGAACAATGCACCACAGCTATGTGCCGGGCTACTATTCATCATCATGCCACGATAACTTAATAATATTCGCCAGCAGCAGGAGATGCAGTACCCCGTATGCGATAAAAACTACTACAACTTTGCCACAACGGCGCTTTATCCTATGTTTATGGTGTGCTACTACCAGTGCTACAAAGTTGTTACTACACGTACGACAAAGGATATACTACCACTACTCGTATGGCTACCACCACGACTACAGCGACCTTCCTTCCAGAATGCAGAAATAAAAAACCAAGGTACTAGTATTGGCGCCGCTCAAGGGAGATGGACCAGAAAAGATAAACTAAATACCAGGTAGGTACACTTCTCCCCGGGATGAGCACGGAAAACAAACAGTTCGTTGGGTGATCTGGAAGAAAATTACGAAAAGCGCGTGAATAAAAAATATAGGGCAGCGGCCAAAACAAGGTATATCTGGTCCGTTCGCGGCCAAAAACAGGTACATACTTAAAATCAAGGGCCGCGGCCAAACACAGGTACACCTGGTCCGTTCGGGGCCAAAAACATGTACATACTAAAATCAAGTTTAAAACGCACCCCACGAACCTGCCGTTCCTTGCAACGCAAAGCAGAGTTTTTTATGTTCTTCGTGCTTGCCCGGTGGCTACGTACCTGGTATACGAGTAGCTGCTATTAATACTGTAGTACGAGGAACGAACGCCTGCGGCTATATTCCCCCTTCTCAGCTTGCGACACCCCTGATATTCAAAGTGAACCACAATCCCGAAGGGGAGAGCCTTCTATCTCGTATTATTTCGGCGGAGGTGTGCAGGTAGATATGTATAATGTGTGTGTGTCGCTCGAGTGGCGTGTAGTGCGAGGTGCGAAGGGAAAAGGGGGTCTCCGCGTACGTCGGCATTCGTATAGGGGGCATAGGGTGGAACTATAAAGGGCCTCTGATTGGCTTAAAAACGACAAAAAAAAGTGAAAGTCAAGCAGAGAAGACAAAATCAGGTATACCTGGCTTTTAAAGAGGCAAAAACAGGTACAATGAGTTTTGGAGCAATGGCAGGGCACGTGGAGTGCGTTTTTGACTTGATTTTAAGTATATACCTGTTTTTGGCCGCGAACGGACCAGGTATACCTTGTTTTGCCCGCTGCCCAAATACATAATATGGGTCTCGCCAAAAAGTGTGGTGTGTCGGCAAACGTTTTTTTCGTTTACCCCTAGACTGCAATTTAGTTGATCTTAAAAAACATCCAGTACCACAGGCCACCGGTGAAGGCACATGCTGAGGTAGGTGTGCAAAAAACTTGTTTCTGAGGCTCCTCCCTTGAAGAGTTACTTACCGCACCCAGCAAACTATTTCTAGAAAAAAAGAAAGTGAAAATCGATGAATATCAGGGCACCAGGCCTTAGGTAAACAACTAAGAGTATATATTGAAAACTGAATGGCATTCCGACGAGTCTGGTTTAAGGGGACCCTTCGGTCATGATGAAACAAGAGTACTTGAGTGTTGAAATATATATATATTCTTCATTTTTTGCAGCAGCAGCAGCAATACTATTTCTGGTATAATAACACCATATCAGTACTCCCTACGGGAAACGGCATAGCTCCGGTTCTAATGCTCAGATTATCGCCCGTCGATAAGTTTTAGAGAGCCTAGATCAAGGCCAACATTTGTGTCTCGGGAGGCATATCGATCAGACGCCTTGTTCGTCACGAAAAGTGCCTCTTACTCGAAAACGACTCGCCATACCCCTGGTACCCAAGACGAATTTGAAAAATGTCAGTTTTTCCGGCTGCTGATACTGTTTAAACTCAGATTTTCGACGAGGACACCGAGAACTAGTAGGGGAACGTCCCTCGGCCTCTAGTTCGACCGCCCGTAGCGTCCTACGTGGCCACAGCAGAGTGTAGATACCAAACAGGAGCTCCGAAACGATCAAAATCTTGCTGCGGAGCACTTTCGTTTCTTGATGCAAACACAGCAATCCTTGCCCTCCCTTGCAGATACAAGGGTTCCAATACCTCCTAGAGACTATAACGAACAAGTTATACGTTTGACGGGCGAAGATCTGAGCATTAGAACCGGAGCTATGCCGTTTTCCGTAAGGAGTACTGATATGGTGTCATTATACCAGAAATAGTATCGCTGCTGTAAAAAAAACGAAAAATGCATATTTTTCATCACTCAAGTACTCTTGTTTCATCATGACCGAAGGGGCCCCTTAAGGAGCTCCTTCTTCAGAACATAATTTACTAAACAAATACTACCCATATCGTAGCACGCCTCTGGAGTTTGCTTATCCAACGAGCGCTTTGGTAAAGCCGAACAGTCGATATGCCAACGTCGTCTTTGTTCGCTTCGTACTGATGTCCATGAGATACAATTTTCGGTATGGATTCCAAAGGATAGCTTTGAAGATTACGATACAAACTATCACACACTCCGGCAACCACTTTCTGGAATCCTATACACGATATTGACAAGCACACCCAGGCGATTGTAGTGATCAGCTATACGATCATCCTCCACGCTGAATTTTCCAGACAAAAAAAAACACAATTTTGATGAAACAAAATTATCACATTTAGAGCATCGTATTTACTACCAAACACTAGAGAAAGGAAAACCAAAATAAGTACGTATCAGTGGCATCAAAAATTGATGTTTGGAACCCAATGACTTAGATTATGAGAGTCTACACATTTTGGTTTCTATCACCATCACAAGGAACATTGCGTCTTCAAGACTTCAAACAATTGGTCTTCTCAATCAGACACCACCAAGCACGTCGATGTGACACCATCAACGAGGGGAATATATCGTCAGTCAACCCTATTTTGGCGTCCGAGCTGCACGTCGCGAGATATTGTAGATGTTCGTATTCCATGGGGAAACCGTTGTGCATATAGAGGAATAAGTCGAATTTAATGGTGACATGCGCACAACCAGTAATAGCTACGAGTATTTACTTTTTGTTTAGGGTTGCTATGAGTTCTCGACGTTACAACTCATGCAAAACATTGTCGGATGCCAAGGATAGTAATAAGAACGAGTACTATTAACTTTTCATGAAAGCGTCCATCTTCAAGCGCTCGGGTGCGTGGTTGGGTGTGCTAAATATGTTGTACCAACACTAAGTGATGCCGTGAGTAGTTTTTAGATATAAGTCGTTATTCTCGTGTGTGTTCGGCTTGCGTGTTGAGTTTCCTAGTTTTATCACCGTGCTCGACCAAGCCACCAACGATTTCGACACGAACGACGTCAATGGGCGCCCTTGAATACCATATACACCCACTGACACTCATTCCTGGAGTCGTCATGAGTTGCCGCATAGGGATCGTGGTAGGGGGGCGACCTACATGGCGACTTTCGGTAGTTCCTTGTAGGTACGATGTAGAAAGCAAGAGCAGCACAGAACCTGTCATTTCGCGCTTTGATATAACTCAAACAATACTGATCTCCTCCAAAATCACAGACGACAAGTCTCATAGCCACATCTAACGTATCGGACGCCTCAACGTGCAGACCTTGGAGGGCTCGATGGGTGGAGCTGCCACTGTAGTCGTCGCGTACAGGCCGAAGGACCACGCGGCTACTAGAACACGACGTAAACTCTTGCATACGAGTGTGTTGTTTTGGAATGCTTCTCGACCGTGTTTCGTGGTACATGTAAGAATGCTACTAAATCAAAGAAAACAAAACAGTAGTGTCGTGGTGTAAGTAATAGCTCAGTTTTGCTCAGGGCGTCCTTGTGAATAAAACCCGCGTGGGTTAAAGCTTGTGTTGTCAAATAATCAAATGGCAGCAACAAGCAGAACAATGCACGGTCTCAACGAACATGCAATTGCTATGACCACAAAAGCTCCAGCTAATGAAACAAACAACTGTTAATACTAGGAATACTACTACTGCTGCTAGTACTACTAATACTACTACTACTACTAGTACTACTACTACTACTACTACTACTACTAATACTACTGCTACCACTACTACTACTACTACTACTACCACTACTACTACTACCTACTATAGTACTGCAGTACTACTACTACTACTACTACTGCTACCACTACTACTACTACTACTACTACCACTACTACTACTACTTACTATAGTACTGCAGTACTACTACTACTACTACTACTACTACTACTACTACTACTACAACTACAACTACAACTGCTATTACTACTATTACTATTCCTACTACTACTACTACTACTACTACTACTACTACTACGACTACTACAGAACGACTACAGTACCACCACTACTACACTAATACTGCTACTGCTGCTACTACTACTACCACTACCCCAAGTACTACGAATATTCTACAATATTAATGTGGCCGTACTGTGGCCGACTACGATGGCACCTACTATTGCCAATCACTACTACCAAATTAAACCTACGATTCAACACATCGCTGCGTCACTACCGCAGTAACTGGTAGGGCCCGTGCCAACAATACCTCATCGAGGCCACCTGTCCCGATAGCCTTAGCAGTAGCCACCTGTCCCGATAGCACTCAACGGCCGCACAATACAGCCACCGTATATGCAAGCAGACGACACCTCGCATACCGACATCGCTACCACCTTCATTGCCACTAACCAAATAATGGTGCGCGCCTACTATCTATGTTGTGTCAGATGCAGATGGTATAAAGCGAGAATCGTAATAGTTGTGTCGCAGTCACGGTAACGAAATGGTTGAACCCGTCTTCCATAAAAAAATCGGGATTGATACAACAGCAGTATCAACATACCTGGTTTATACGTATGATACGACTGCTTCTGTAGTATATATAGGGTGTATTTCAGGTAAACGCTGAGACCAAGTAAACCACGAACGCTTGCCGCCAGAACCCTCCGCCTCTAAACATCCCTGACCACTGACCCTGCTCCCGATCCCACCCGGACCTGAGCCCTCCAAACATAATCTAGACACGTTTAAAAGTGTATAATTAGGCGCCGACAAGTGTGCCTGGTTGTCACTACCCCTCAGAAACGGGCATGATGTGATTTTGGCCAATGTATCCCGTGATGGCTCGTGGGATGTGGTGTTTTAACTCGATTCCATGCTGTACCCGTTCTGTAATCCACCCGGTGCGGGTGTACCCGTTTTTGTTTATTTCCCTATCGAAATAGTAAAATTAAAATAACATATCGTGTCCCTGTTGTGTGAAAATGAATGAATGTCTTGAAATAGTGTGAATATCGCGTCCCTCTTGTGTCAAACCCAATTAATGTCTTGAAATAGTATGAATTAAATATACCGTAGGGAATTTTTTACAAAGGGGTACACCCCCCCTATATCGTGACAAAAAGGGGGACATCGTTTTTCGCCGCCGGGTATGCCTATGTTTTCTGTCGAATCGACTCGAAATTAAAACCTGATGTGTTTGCCACACTCACATGGCATTTCCCTACCATCCACAGTTGTTTTTCATATGTTTAGCGGGTGAACGAGAGCGATCAAAAGGGGGGTGTGAGCATATCCCCCTTTTTGTTATGCCTACGCCAGGGTATCCCCCTTTCCATCTACTCGTACTTAGTTTGGTAAAGTCTCCCATTTACGTAACGTCCCCCTTTTTGTCAAGCTGCGGAGATATATCCCCCTTTCTGTGTCAAAAAGACCACGGGTAAGTGACCACTACATGTTCTCGTTGTTGTGGCACGCCCAACAGACGACATCTAACGTCGAAAAGACCAACGGCCCATACCTAGGCTAACGTGATCAACAGGTCAGCATACGTGATGTACGTATATATCACAAATTATTCTGTGAGTACTGCCTGCACACCATAATATATATACGAGAGAAGGTCCTGTGACAAGCACTTCTGGTTCAGAATCAATCGTGGTTTGCAGGTGTGGCCCTGCAAATCAATGCATTACAACATTGGTTGGCGCCCTGTGCCCTGTGATCCTCAATAATCACCAACATACCTACGAGTATACGTAAATACGTACGTACCAAAGGATATTAGTACTCATCTGGTACTACTGCTGGCTGCTGCGTGTATACAAGTTTATACGCAGTAGTGCCGGTTACGCCGTATACGTATACGCGTATATCAGGTACGTACCATAATGTAAAGGAGAGGAGGGTCGTATCGTACCAGGAAGTGAGCTGTTGGGCTGTTCGGTCAGAGTGATGGTTAATATATTACTATTAATATGAGTATACCGTTAATGCGCTGGGCCGTTGGATTGGTGTTGACGACCGCTTCTTTAACGATAACATCGCCGCCGGTGCTTGATAGTGTCCCCCCTTTTGTTACGATATATGGGGGGTGTCCCCCTTTTTGTCAAATGTCCCTAAATATACACGCATCCCTTCTGTGCCGACCGGTAATCGATGCTTACCGTACCACCCAGGGGTGATAAATATATTATATCCCTCTGAGAGATTGTTTAGAACCGATTTTCTCCTAACTATTTATGGGAGGGGAGGACAGGTGAGCGCCGTCTATGGCATATACAGGTAATGAATAGAAGGGCATCACGGATATATACTGGATTTAGCGTACAATGTCGCATACATAGAAAGTCGTACGAGTGGTATCATGGATATAGTACAGAAAGTAAGGGTATATTGGATTAAGTTTTCAATATCGTATACGTCGTATATAGAAAGTGTGGTGATATCATGGAGATATATTGGATTTAGTGTACAATATCCGCATATAAATAGAGTAGTTGTGGTATCATATATATATATTGGATATAAAAATTCTTATCATTGTCTGAGCTCAGTAAATCGTCAGTTCTCCACGCTCGGGCCATTTGCATATCTCAGGAAAACCTGACTTCTCGACGCCCGTGCCTCGCGGTCCGTATTCTTACCCCCCGCCGTAATGGAGATTTTTTTCCGCCGCCGTGGTGAAATTTTTCAAGTTCTATTGATTTAATGTGTGAGGATGAAACCGCTCCGCTCCGTATCCGGACTCTTACAGTGATGAGATTTTTTTTCCCCCCGACCTCATGAACTTTCGAAGTTTTTTATCCAAGTTCGATTTCTTTTCCCCCCGTCCGAAATTTTCTATCCAAGTTTTATTAATATGTTCATCCACTTTTAGGATGAGTTTGTGTGGGGATGAAAATTTAGCACCCCTGTGTATATACGATACCAGTCATGGTACTTAACAAGTACGAGTACTAATTTTGCTGCTATTAATATATTATCACCTGAAGAAGACATTAATTAATCGGGTCAGCTTTTTCATTCTGAATGAATAATGCGAATCCCCATAACGGTACTCCAGTCCTATAAGGGTTAAGCTGTTGTTGTTGCTGTTGTTGTTTACGTTGTTTACGTTTTTGTTAATGTTTTTTTAGTGTCGCTACGTACAAGTTCGACTACGAGTCCGTGTTTTCGTATGTTGGGTATTTTTTTGTGTCGCTATACCAGGTTGTTATTTGAAGTACCCCTTTACGTATATACGTATCACTATGATACCAATTAGTATTTTTTCAAGTAAACAGGTATTATTATTTTTAGTATATTACAGACGTAGACTTTTTGTACCAGGTATTATATGTATGTATGTATGTAGCCCATCTAAGTTGTTGTTATTGTTGTTGTTGTTGAGCTTTACAATTTTCGCTTCGGTTTGTAGAGGGATGTCATGTTCCTTTTTCTCCATGGCTTTGGCTTCTTGGGCATAACTCCCGGAAACACGAGAGCGTAGACACGAGATCGTAAATGGATGTGGCTGTTGTCTGTCGCGTGTCGCACGAGAAAAAAAACGTTTGATGCTTCTTGGGTATCTCTGCCGTATTTTAAACACATGAGCGTAGATGGATATGGCAGTTGTACGTCGTGTCTTGAACGGGTAGTAAACGTTTTTTATATTTTGATTGTTTTGTCGATTTTCGTAAATGGGTGTGGCGGTTGTCTGTCGTGTGTCGCACGTGAAATCGTTTTCGTTTCATCCCACGGTATAGCGGTAGAGTGAAATATGAATATTCTGTTCGTGGAGTTTATTTCATGGCTGCCGGACACGAGAGCGTAGATGGATGTGGCGGTTGTCCGTCGTGTGTCGCACGGGAAATAGTTTTCGTTTTATCCCACGGTATTGCGGTAGAGTGGTATATTCTGTTCGTGGGTTATTTTTTTCATGGTGCGGCTTCTTGGGTTAGGACTGCCGTAGACACATGGGCGTAGATGGATGTGGCGGTTGTCTGTTGTGTGTCGCACGGGAAACCGTTTTTGTTTTATCCCATGGTATTGCGGTAGGGTGGTACGTTCTGTTCGTGGCGGTTGTCCGGCGTGTGTCGCACGGGAGAGAGCTTTTTCTATTTTGATTGTTTCGACGAATTCTCGAGTTGTCTTCTTGGACATCACTGCCGTAGACACATGAGCGTAGATGGATGCGACGGTTGTCTGTCGGGTGTCGCACGTTTAATAATTTTCGTTTTATCCCACGGCATTGCGATAGAATGGAATATTCTGTTCGTGGATTATTTTTTCCCATGGGTTTGGTTTCTTGGGCACCACTGCCGTAGACACATGAGCGTAGATAGATGTGGCGGTTGCCTGTCGTGTGTCGCACGGGAATTTGTTTTGTTTTATCCCACGGTACTGCGGTGGGTGGTATATTATGTTCGTGGCGGTTGTCCGGCGTGTGTTGCACGGGAAAGCGCTTTTTATATTTTAATTGTTTGGTCGATTTCTCGATTTGTTAGGCGGTTGACTGTCGTGTGCAGCACGGGAAACCGTTTTCATTTTATCCCACGGTAGTAGCGGATGAGTGGAATATTCCATTCGTGGCATTCGTGGATTTTTCATGGCTTTGGCTTCTTGGGCACCATTGCCGGACACGAGAGCGTAGATGGATGTGGCGTTGGTCTAGCGTGTGTTGCATGGTGTTGCATGGTGTTGCACGGAAAAACACCCTATATTTTGATGTTTTGTGCTTTTTTACATGGATGGGTTGGGCTTCTTTCGCGTCACTCCTTTAGTTGTCTGTCGTGCGTTGTGGGATAGTGGCTTGGGTATACCATATTTTAGAGTCCGTCGATTTTATTCCATGGTTTGGCTTTGCTTGCCTCATTGCGTTGCTTTGTGTGTTTTCTTGCTGGAGAGTGTGCCTTTGATTGGGGCTCATTTATTGCGTCAGGGATCAATAATCGACATTTTAACGGGACTTCTTTCGATGTTATGGGCCTTTTTTGCATCATTCATTACGTCAGGAATCAACAATACAAACTGGGTCTCTTCAACGGTCCCTTGGCATCGTAAACTGGAGCCTTAGCCTCTCGGCGCCTTGGCATCGTAAACTACCTGATGTATTGCGGGCCTTATTCCTCCTTCGCTTCGCGGACGGCCTGGGCCGGCGGCGAAGCCCCCTTGTAGTGTAGATTATCGTGCATCAAGAATACAGGATGGTATAATATCAAATATCATGAATAAATAGAGCGTAGGACTTATAGTATGATATCATGGATATATGTTGGATTAGAGTACCTCCAACCTCCAACACACTCTTCGTCGCAAACCGCACCTAACAGATAATTGGTATGTTCCCTATCTATGGAAGCCGAGACTTACTTGTGGAATGTGGCGTTCTATAATTTTGTTCGTTCTCCTCTGCTCCGGGTGACGTACAGCAGCAGCTTGTGAAAAACGGTCTCTGTTGCTTAACCCATACATAACTGGTCCCACGAATTTGGGGACAAACTGCTTGGAATTACTGTGGGGTATTTTTTTCAGTTCTGAATGGGTTAACCACCAAACCCAAAATGCGTTCGAGATGCGTCAGTTTATTGTACGGAGTAAGTTTTGTACCAACATATTATGTTTTTCGGGTAGTACTCCAGTACTAGACTGTGTACTACTTAGGCGTACACATATTTTTCGCAATGGCGCGTAGTACGTTCTATCAGATGTGTAATCCGTCGGACTATCACAGCTAGTTTTTTACTGGTGGTGTCATATTTTCGTCATGTTGTTGCGTTGTGGCTCCTTCTGTTGCTGTTGCAGTTTGATGTTTTTGATATTATTTTTATTATTGTGTTGCCAGTGTTCCTGTGGTGACACCGGCGTCGCTTGCTTGTGGTCTTGCCCACGCCGATTTGTCGGAGACGACGTCAATCTGTTGTTGCGTGCCTAAGCTCGCGAACGTCAATCTGTTGTCGCCCGCCAGGCGCCCCAGCAATGGTTCCTGTAGGTCCAACCTACAACTTCCCAATGACCTAAATCATCGAGAGAGATGGACTCTCACAATCATGGAAATCCTGGAAACAGCCGATTTTCCTAATTGAGAATTGCCTTTCCGATAAGAATGAAAATCGAGTTTAGTACTTTGTTATAATTTGATAATTGTATTTCGCCCACGATCAAAGTTTGACCCAGAACACAATGTTCCTCGATTGTAGGTATCGATCCAGGAAAACAAACTTAAAAACAACTTTGACAGGCTCGCAAGATCAAGGATAAAAGGGAATTTCCATTTATGAGCGAGGTACCTCGCCCATAAATCGAGATTTCTGGGATCTTCGATATCTTGAAACTGCCGATGCCGATTTTTGTTTTTTGTTTTTTTTGTCATCGACGGGTGTCACAACTGACAATAGTTTACAGTGAAAACAATGTCTGTGAGGGAAGTACATATCTTACTATTCAAAAACCAATAGAGTGTTTGCGATAGAAGTAAATAAAAAAAATACTTTACTTCCGCTAAAAAAAGTGAATTCCCTTCCCTCCACGATTTCGGTGTGTTTGCGATAGAAGTAAACCCAATCCTGCAGGCGACGCCTCCGAAAATACCAGGGGAAGAGGGGTGAACCAAACAAAGAACGAAAACAAAAACTAGCGTACGAGAGGAACGGCAGCCCAGCAAACGGTGGGGGCGGCAGGGATAACCGCAGTGCCGCCGCTGCCACGACCGCTAGCAGCAGCACAGTTGGCTGCAGCTACGTGGCGGCAGCTAACGGCAGCGTCTGCTCCAGCAACATAAACAAGCAGCATCGGCAGCCCCAGCAGCAGCAGCAGCAGCAGCAGGAGCAGGCAGCAGCAGAAGCAACGGCTTCCGTTTTTGCATTTTTCGATTTTGCGACCGACTATTCTTCTCGTCGTGTGCTGCGCCTGCTGCTGACCTCGACCTACGCGTCATACCGCGCCGGCACGCTCCGCTCCAAGCCCGCCCGACGCCCGACATAGACAGACCGTGGCGGCGCGCCGCCGCTGCTGCTACTGCTGCTACTACTGCTGCTACCGCAGTGTGGTGAAATTGAAATGATACACGACGATCTGTCATACTGTCGAGCTCTACAAGCAAGGCGGTACGAGTACGTGTACATGCGAGTACTCGTGTACTCGTACGAACTCGTACTCGTGCGAACTCGTACTCTTACGAGTAGTTCTTTCTGGACGACGCATCCTCCACGACACCAAGCCGGCGAGAGCGTACCGTAGCGGGCCGCCGGCAGTCCGCCGGCGCCCCGCTAGCAAAATCCAACACCGCTCGTCCGTGTCATACTCTAGCTACACCTCTCAAGCCTCTGTGCTCCCATCGGTTGTTGTGTTATGTTGTGGCGTTCTGCGTCGGTAGAATGCTCGGTGCGTGTAGGCCAATGAAACTGAGAGCCAAAAGTTACGGTAACTTTTGAACAAAAACATACTTCTCTTAAGTACTTTTTGCCGTTTTTTCAAAAAATTACCTCAAATCCTTCCTTCGGGAGAATTTTTAGAGAAGTAAAAGTAAGAAAAAAAAACGCAAACACTCTAATATTTCCGATTTTCATTCTCATGGGGAAGGCAACTATCAATTAGGAAAATTGGTTGTTTGGAGTCTGTCCGACAGCAGACCTACAATGTGCCGACACTATGTACACCGCCTCACTCTGCCATGTGTGGTATAAATAATTGCTTTCCTATCTGGTACCACTTACTTACTTTTAGCCGTTGACAATACGGCCCTTAAGCGTGACGCGGCAAACGGATTTACGGGAGCAGGGAAATAGAAGCGGCACCGTCATGATAGCCGATTATCCCCACCCATATTTTTGTCTCCGATGAGAAGTGCATACTGTTGCACTTTCGACAAGCAAAACATCTTCGAATATATATATAGGTGGTGATCTTCGTGTGAACCGACGATGTCGTCGTTTTACCTCGCCCATTCGCCCGTCCCTCCGTCCAGTACAAGAGGATTGCGTGGGAAGAAGCACCAACCCATACCAGTATTACGCCATGCCCAAACACTCCTACTGTACAACTGCTGGTGTTGTGTTGTGTGGTGTGATGTGCTGATGTTCTGTTATGTGCTCCGCACTGTACCTATGAGGTATAAAACTAAACGATGCTTTTACTTGTATAGTCACACCCCATACTTCTGCGTTTCTCCTGCGCGTAATTGTCAAATTATTTGAATGTACCCGGCCGGCTGTGTGTGTTTATAGTTGACCTTTACTCACTCGTGTACTGTAAAATATATGTCTCCTCGTGCTGACGAGACGTTTGCACATACAGTACTGCATTTTGAGGGTCATGTTTTGATGTATGCCAGTATCCAGGCGATGGATATCGAGTTTAAATGTAATACATCCGGAGATATAATCCAACATATCATAGTTGTGTACACTCATTTATTGCATTGCTACAGTAGTAGTAATACTATAGTCTCTTGTTTAAGACCACGTGCATTTCGTGTACACAACAGGTACGCATGGCATCCACGGTAATTTTTTTTGGCGGGTAAAGTGTTTAGTAACGCTGCAAGCAGCAGCAGCAACAGTCCACGCTGCAGCAGCCGAACTTTATAGTGAGTTGACTCCATAGAACAGCCGGTTTTCCTAATTGAGAATTGCCTTTCCGATGAGAATGAAAATCGAAAATATGTTTTTTTGAATTGCAAGAGATGTACTCCCCTTACAGTCATTTGCCTCACTGTAAACTATTGTCAGTTGTGACACCCGTCGATCACAAAACAAAAATAATCGGCATCGGCAGTCTCAAGATATCGAGGATCCCAGAAAATCTGTAATTATGGGCGAGGGACCTCGCTCATAAATGCAAATTCCATTAAATCCTTGATTTTTCGAGCCTGTCAAGGCCGATTTCATTTGTTTTTCGTGGATCGATACCTACAATCGAGAAAACAAAAATCTAGCTCAAATTTTGATCGTGAGCGAAATACAACTCTTTAGCAATAACAAAGTAATAACATCGACTTTCATTCTCATCGGAAAGGCAATTCTCCATTAGGAAAATCGGCTGTTATAGCGTGTTGTCGACCAACTCTGAGCCAGACAGGATTACTGTACATGAGCTAATCGCCTAAATGTCGCACATGTACGAACTTCGGGCTTTATCGCTTGATACAATATTGTTGTCTAGTAGACGTCGCTCCAAATGCCTCCAAAGCCAACACACATATATGCCCCGTGTCGTTTCGTCAAAATTGAAAAACGTTTTTGAACAGGAAACGTCATTCCCAGTTACCAGTACCTTACGCAAGTAGTATGTTGTACGCTATCAGCAGATTGTGCCAAGTCAAGTATGGAGGTTGGTGTCCGAATTACACTAAAGTTTTTTTCGTTCGTGAACTCTACTGCCACCTCATACTGGCATCAATGCGAATGTCACACACGTAGAGGTGTTTTGGCTCCGATCTATATAGTACGCCAACTATGATGGCAATCTGCGCCCTGTTTATAGAGCTGAACTACGTACAGGGTGTTCTGCGCATTAAGTACTGTTCGGCTCTGCCGGAAAATACGCACTTGATCGCGTCAAACATGTCCACGACGAAGGCAATCGTCATTGACGGGATGCTGTCCTTTCCAACGAGTCGAAAGTAGGGTGCTAAACTTCCAAAGTTCTGGTTAGGACTCCATCTTTCGAAAATGCTCGGGTGATCTCTTGCTAACGGCTTCCCAAATATTCAAACCAGGTGCGCTTCCTGCCTGAGATTTACTGTACAACTGCTGGTGTTGTGTTGTGTGGTGTGATGTGCTGATGTTCTGTTATGTGCTCCGCACTGTACCTATGAGGTATAAAACTAAACGATGCTTTTACTTGTATAGTCACACCCCATACTTCTGCGTTTCTCCTGCGCGTAATTGTCAAATTATTTGAATGTACCCGGCCGGCTGTGTGTGTTTATAGTTGACCTTTACTCACTCGTGTACTGTAAAATATATGTCTCCTCGTGCTGACGAGACGTTTGCACATACAGTACTGCATTTTGAGGGTCACGTTTTGATGTATGCCAGTATCCAGGCGATGGATATCGAGTTTAAATGTAATACATCCGGAGATATAATCCAACATATCATAGTTGTGTACACTCATTTATTGCATTGCTACAGTAGTAGTAATACTATAGTCTCTTGTTTAAGACCACGTGCATTTCGTGTATACAACAGGTACGCATGGCATCCACGGTAATTTTTTTTGGCGGGTAAAGTGTTTAGTAACGCTGCAAGCAGCAGCAGCAACAGTCCACGCTGCAGCAGCCGAACTTTATAGTGAGTTGACTCCATAGAACAGCCGGTTTTCCTAATTGAGAATTGCCTTTCCGATGAGAATGAAAATCGAAAATATGTTTTTTTGAATTGCAAGAGATGTACTCCCCTTACAGTCATTTGCCTCACTGTAAACTATTGTCAGTTGTGACACCCGTCGATCACAAAACAAAAATAATCGGCATCGGCAGTCTCAAGATATCGAGGATCCCAGAAAATCTGTAATTATGGGCGAGGGACCTCGCTCATACCTCGCCCATTCGCCCGTCCCTCCGTCCAGTACAAGAGGATTGCGTGGGAAGAAGCACCAACCCATACCAGTATTACGCCATGCCCAAACACTCCTACTGTACAACTGCTGGTGTTGTGTTGTGTGGTGTGATGTGCTGATGTTCTGTTATGTGCTCCGCACTGTACCTATGAGGTATAAAACTAAACGATGCTTTTACTTGTATAGTCACACCCCATACTTCTGCGTTTCTCCTGCGCGTAATTGTCAAATTATTTGAATGTACCCGGCCGGCTGTGTGTGTTTATAGTTGACCTTTACTCACTCGTGTACTGTAAAATATATGTCTCCTCGTGCTGACGAGACGTTTGCACATACAGTACTGCATTTTGAGGGTCACGTTTTGATGAATGCCAGTATCCAGGCGATGGATATCGAGTTTAAATGTAATACATCCGGAGATATAATCCAACATATCATAGTTGTGTACACTCATTTATTGCATTGCTACAGTAGTAGTAATACTATAGTCTCTTGTTTAAGACCACGTGCATTTCGTGTACACAACAGGTACGCATGGCATCCACGGTAATTTTTTTTGGCGGGTAAAGTGTTTAGTAACGCTGCAAGCAGCAGCAGCAACAGTCCACGCTGCAGCAGCCGAACTTTATAGTGAGTTGACTCCATAGAACAGCCGGTTTTCCTAATTGAGAATTGCCTTTCCGATGAGAATGAAAATCGAAAATATGTTTTTTTGAATTGCAAGAGATGTACTCCCCTTACAGTCATTTGCCTCACTGTAAACTATTGTCAGTTGTGACACCCGTCGATCACAAAACAAAAATAATCGGCATCGGCAGTCTCAAGATATCGAGGATCCCAGAAAATCTGTAATTATGGGCGAGGGACCTCGCTCATAAATGCAAATTCCATTAAATCATTGATTTTTCGAGCCTGTCAAGGCCGATTTCATTTGTTTTTCGTGGATCGATACCTACAATCGAGGAAAAAAAAATCTAGCTCAAATTTTGATCGTGAGCGAAATACAACTCTTTAGCAATAACAAAGTAATAACATCGACTTTCACTCTCATCGGAAAGGCAATTCTCCATTAGGAAAATCGGCTGTTATAGCGTGTTGTCGACCAACTCTGAGCCAGACAGGATTACTGTACATGAGCTAATCGCCTAAATGTCGCACATGTACGAACTTCGGGCTTTATCGCTTGATACAATATTGTTGTCTAGTAGACGTCGCTCCAAATGCCTCCAAAGCCAACACACATATATGCCCCGTGTCGTTTCGTCAAAATTGAAAAACGTTTTTGAACAGGAAACGTCATTCCCAGTTACCAGTACCTTACGCAAGTAGTATGTTGTACGCTATCAGCAGATTGTGCCAAGTCAAGTATGGAGGTTGGTGTCCGAATTACACTAAAGTTTTTTTCGTTCGTGAACTCTACTGCCACCTCATACTGGCATCAATGCGAATGTCACACACGTAGAGGTGTTTTGGCTCCGATCTATATAGTACGTCAACTATGATGGCAATCTGCGCCCTGTTTATAGAGCTGAACTACGTACAGGGTGTTCTGCGCATTAAGTACTGTTCGGCTCTGCCGGAAAATACGCACTTGATCGCGTCAAACATGTCCACGACGAAGGCAATCGTCATTGACGGGATGCTGTCCTTTCCAACGAGTCGAAAGTAGGGTGCTAAACTTCCAAAGTTCTGGTTAGGACTCCATCTTTCGAAAATGCTCGGGTGATCTCTTGCTAACGGCTTCCCAAATATTCAAACCAGGTGCGCTTCCTGCCTGAGATTTAAAGAGGTTATTCAGACGTTGACGGAAAGCTCTCTGGATCTGTGGCCAAGAGCGCGCAAACATAGGTGCCTGTGTAGCAATAGTGCCTGGCGAGCGCGGAGCACTCGCGACTACCAGTCCGGTCCGAAATATAAGCCTGATTTGAAAGTATAAGTTAGTATCTTGGCGAAAAACCAAACAATCGAGATTTTGTTTTTTTTACTGTCTTGACAATGAACCGGTGCCCTAAAGCAACGCAAAACACTTCCAGAATAGCAACAGAGTAACCTTCTTACACCAAAATAGAATCAGTGGGCGTATACCCCGGATTGGTGATGTTGACCAGTCCAGTTATATGTCTACCTTCACATAGCGTGTAGAGGGGAGCGGAGGGCTCCAGACTATCTGTTTTTGACTGACTTTGGTCTCTTTGCGGACCCTAACGGGTTCCACTATTATTTCAGTCTACCGTTTTTGGGTAAGTTAGGCTGTGACCACGGGAATCGACCGCGTCATGTGTTGGATTAGTACGGCTAGATAGAGGTACTGGATAGAGAGACCGGAACGGTTTTTAATGTGAAGACAACAATAACAACCTTAGTATGGTCTCACGAACCAACGACACTCCGAGCTCGCCTCATGGTTCCTGCCGGAAAATGTCCTTCGGTTGCTTTTTTGTTTTTATTTTCACACCGGATTTTAAACTTTCTCCCCGACCCAATAAGCCAACGGAAACGCGGCAGGTAATCTCCGTTGTGTTGGCACCGGCGCACGCGTCACCTACGCTGACTGCATAATTATGCTGTGATGAATACAACAAGTAGTCTCGAAAAAACTGCGGCCACCACCGGTCTCTTCTTTTTTGTATATGTTTAATGTTTTTCATCGGTATAGCGAGTTATATATAGGTAGCTCCGTAAATTTCCAGAGCGCGGTCAACGCGTGTTGGTATGCCGTTCTGTCGATTGCGATGCCTAATTTTGTTTTGGGAAAATTCAAGTGAAAAAACTTTATTGTTTATTTTTTATTTTTCCTAAACACAATCACGCGTCGCAATCGACAGAACAGCATGCTTGTTGAACGCACTCTGAAAAGGCATTGGGTTACCTATACCTCGCTTTACCGAAGAAAACATTGAAACAGTTAGAAACAAGAGAAGACCGGTGGTGGTTGTTTATATATGCTCGCTGTCGAACGCGTTCTTTGTAGCCACGTGCCTATACCGTGAGTCGTCAAGGAGAAGGTGGTTGTAGATAATGTGTAACGAAGGATAAGAGCTATTTTAGACGCAC
>MEHQ01000662.1:0-13074 GCA_008828725.1 Saccharina japonica
AGTTCCGCCGCAAATTGCCGTTACATAGCGAAAACACGCCGCTATTCTTTATTTTATTAACCTCAACATTCAATTCCACTGCAAACTGCCGTTGCATAGCAAAAACACGCCGCTTTTCTTTATTTTTTTAACCTCCACTTTTCCTCATCGCCCAAAGACATCACCTCCCCCTTTCATCATATCCTGCCAGCTAATCTACACGTCAGCCTTTAACCAATCAAGTATGCCTTCGACAACAGGAGGATCTCACAAAGCCAAGGTGAACGGCATGTCAGAGTTTACTGTAATACTGCCGTGTCCCTGACTTTCATTCTTATCGTACCACGTTCTTACCAACTTAACACTCCGATTCCTCGTCTATACCATTGGGAATTAAGAAGTCGTTTCGGCCCTGCTGCTGCTCACTCGGTGATGTATCGGGGTGGTACAGTCGTAGACGGCCGCGAAGTTCTAGGTGTATACGCGCCCGTATCTATTACCGTAGCCAGACCATCATTCCGGTCGCCCGTATCTGTTACCTAGCAATCATCATCCGTGCCCGTTACCAACTTTATCTGTTACGTTCACACTTTGATATTCTATCGAGCATTTCGTCTGGCCTCTGCTCAGGATGCACGAATCCGACCACTCTCTTCTTCTCGATGAAAAAAAAAAAAAAACCGGGATTACTGTTACAGCGATTACTTCGTGTGGATAACATACATATGTCTATTCACCCCACTGCTGCTGCCGTTTCCATTCATCCGCATCTTTAATTAAGTAACACTTCGACTTCGTTTTCATTCTCATTATCGTACCAGCACCAGTCCTCTACTGCACAGCTATACAGCAGTAAGGCACGTGCTGCTCTGATTGCTGCTTGCTTACTTGCTGCTGCTGCTGCTGTGCTCACTAGTGATGTATCTGGGTGGAGGTCCGGATTACAGTTCGTAGGACGGCCGCCGACAGTCCAGTGTGGTATATACCGCCTGCGTCGCACGATGTTTTAAGACAAAACGGCGTACTGCCAATCAATGGGGTCGGTGTCTTGACGCGTTCATAAATTAAGTGTCCGGTTTCGACACGAAATGTTGATGCTTTGAAGTACGTCGTACGGTACGTATGTACAGACCAACAACGCTACAGCAGTAAAGTGCTCTCTGGTTGCTGTGCTACTGCTTGCTCTGCTGCTGCTGTGCTCACTCGGTGATGTATCGGAGTGGGTACAGTCGTAGACGGGCCGCCGAAGTTCCAGGTGTATTACGCGTCGCACGATGTTTTTAAGACGAAAACGACGTAACTGCAATCAATGGAGGTCGGTGTTTGACGCGTTCATAAATTAATGTGTACCAGGTTCGACGAAATTGTTGATGCTTTGAAAGTACGTTCGTACGTTTACGTATAGTACAGGACCAACACAGCTACAGCAGTAGAATGCTGCTCTGGTGCTGCTGCTTACTGCTGCTTGCTGCTTCTGGCTGCTTGCTGCTCACCGGGTGATGTATCGGGGGTGGTACAGTCGTAGACGGCCGCGAAGTTCTAGGTGTATATAACGCTGTCGCACGATGTTTTAAGACGAAAACGACGTACTGCAATGAATGGTGTCGGTGTTTGACGGGTTCATAAATTAATGTGCCGGTTCGACGAAATGTGATGCTTTGAAGTACGTCGTACGTAGGTATGTACAGACCAACAACGTAAACCGACGTCGGTACCTGATGTACTTTTTGATCGTTTACGAGTGGATTGCGTAGTATCAACTTGTTTCCTTTTATGACTGCTTGCGTAGCCTCCCCCCCCTCAGCGCCTCCAGGCAGGTCGCGCGTGGCTGTGGACACGCGGGTAACAGCCGGCTACGTATGTATGTATGATATTGCTGCACAGAGAGCAATATACTTCATTCGTAAACAGATATGTCTGCTACAAAAAGGGTACATACCCAGGCCTGTCGCATGGTTCCAATCCACACAATGTGCTGTATGCCGTCATCGTCATGTCTCTTCGCTTTGATTCTATGTTTGTTTCTACTTCAGGAAGCCATGAGGGTAGCCACTCAACATACTCCAACTTCCTCTTCACTTCTGCCTCCCACCTCCACCAAGGTACGTCTTACTCAGGACCTCTTTCTCGCCAGTCTGATGAACTACGTATATAAGGACGGTCTAATTTAGCTACGTAAAACCACTGAAACGAATTACTACGACCGATGTAATACTATGTTCCGTCTGTTCCTTCTTCGCTCGTTTTATTTAAACATCCAGGTCAACAAGGCGTCCGGGGGCGGGGGAAGCGCAACGAAGGTATTTATATTCTGCTTTTGTCCTTTTGTAATATCTATATATACATTTTTTCTGTTTGATATACTCGTGATTTGTTATCTTGTTTGCTATGGGACAATGTGCAGCTTTAGTTTTATGTTGGACTTTCAAAGTCAATAACCGAACTGGATCCTTTCTTAGCACAGCTTTAATTTTGTAACAACTTTAAAATCGCATCAGTACGATGTATGTTCCGTCTCTTCCTTCTTCGCTCGTTTTATTTAAACATCCAGGCCAACAAGGCGTCAGGGGGCGGAGGAAGCGCAACGAAGGTATTTATATTCTGCTTTTGTCCTTTTGTAAAATTTACGTATACATTTCTTTCTGTTTGATATACTCGAGATTTGATATCTTGTTTGCAATGGGACAATGTGCAGCTTTATTTTTATCTTCGACTTTCATATAGTCAACAACCGAACTGGATCCTTTCTTAGCACAACTTTAAACTTCATATACAGGTGACTAATTCAACTAAGAAGGGAGCTAAAGCGTCCCACTGCGTCTGCGCTTGTCTGTGGCGTGGATCGCAACAACGGATGTATCCGTTTCAATATCTAACCTTGCACCAAATGGACCCCTTTTCTACATCACACCTTTATTTGCATTCATAGATTGTTTCATTGCGCTTTATCGTTTTCCGTCTACTCTTTCTTCGCTCATTTTATTCGCACATCCAGGCAAACAAAGCGTCCACGGGCGGAGCTCGTGTAGCCAAGGTATTTATATTATTCTTTCTTTCATTTGGATTAAACATTATTAGTTTTTGCCTAATACGAAGACACATATAACGGCCCTCCCACGCAGCGTTTTGTAGACGTGAGGAAATACATCCACCCGCTTCGACCTTCTTCCTGCTCCTTGCGCGATTTTGTTGACTACTTAATTCTACCCTGCCCTTGTTTGTGGCGTCGATCGCAACAACGGTTGTATCCTTTTTAATACCTAACCTAGCTACAAAGGGACCCTTTTCTACAACACACCTTTCTTTTCATTCATAAATTGTTTCATCGCGCTTTATCGTTTTCCGCGTACTCTTTCTTCGATCATTTTACTTACGCATCCAGGCCAATAAAGCGTCCACGAGCATCCGGGCCAATAAAGCGTCCACGAGCGGAGCTCGTGTCGCCAAGGTATTTCAATTCTACTTTATTTCGTTGGATTAAACATTATTAGTTTTTTCCTAATACAAAGACACGTATAACGTTCCCTCCCACGCAGCGTTTGGTCGACGTTGAGGAAATGTATCCAACCGCTTCGACCTTCTTCCTACTCCTTGCGCGATTTTGTTGATTACTTCATTCTGCCCTGCGCTTGTCTGTGGCGTGGATCGCAACAACGGATGTATCCTTTTCAATACCTAACCTTGCACCAAATGGGACCCTTTTCTACATCACACCTTTCTTTCATTCTTAAATTGTTTCATTTCGCTTTATCGTTTTCCATCTGCTCTTTCTTCGCTCATTTTATTCACACATCCAGGCCAACAAAGCGTCCATGAGCATCCGGGCCAAAAAAGCGTCCACGGGCGGAGCTCGTGTCGCCAAGGTATTTCAATTATACTTTATTTCGTTGGATTAAACATTATTAGTTTTTGCCTAATACAAAGACACATATACCGGCCCTCCCACGCAGCGTTTTGTAGACGTTGAGGAAATACATCCACCCGCTTCGACCTTCTTCCTGCTCCTTGCGCAATTTTGCTGACTACTTAATTCTACCCTGCGCTTGTATGTTACGTGGACCGCAACAACGGATATGTCCTTTTTAATACCTAACCTAGCTACAAAGGGACCCTTTTTTACAACACACCTTTCTTTCCATTCATAAATTGTTTAATTGCGCTCTATCCTTTTCCGTCTACTCTTCTTCGATTATTTTACTTGCGCATCCAGGCCGATAAAGCGTCCACGAGCATCCGGGCCAATAAAGCGTCCACGGGCGGAGCTCGTGTCACGAAGGTTTTTCAATTCTACTTTATTTCGTTGGATTAAACATTATTACGTTTTGCCTAATACAAAAACACGTATAACGGCCCCTCCCACGCAGCGTTTTGTAGACGTTGAGGAAATATATCCAGCCGCTTCGACCTTCTTCCTGCTCCTTGTGCCATTTTGTTGATTACTTCATTCTAGCCTGCGCTTGTCTGTGGCATGGATCGCAACAACGGGTGTGTCCTTTTCAATACCTAACCTAACACCAAATGGGACCCGTTTCTACAACACACCTTTGTTTTCGTGCTTAAATTGTTTCATTGCACTTTGTCATCATCCGTCTACTAACTCTTCGCTCATTTTATTGACACATCCAGGCCATCCAGGCCAATAAAGCGTCCACGGGCATCCGGGCCATTAAAGCGACTACGGGCGGGGCTCGCGCCACCAAGGTATTAATATTCTACTTTCTTTCTTTTGGTCTTTATTTTTGTTTCTGCTATAAATAGTCGGTTTTTTTATCATGTTCGCCATGGGACGATGTGCAGCTTTTTTCATGGCTTCAGCTTAATAACACCTTTCACTTACAATTTTCGCCACAATTACGCTTTTTACATTTGCCGTTTCTTACTTGTTCGCTTATTTCCTTCATATCCAGATGCAAAATTCATCCACGTGGGGCTCAATTCTGGCCTGTGCTTGTCTGTCGCGCCGAACGAACAACGAATGTCTCTGTTTCAATACCTATCCTTATTATCTATAGCCAAATGGGATCCTCTTGTATAACACACCTGTCTTTTCGTTATCAAATGTATTCATTGCGCTTGGTCAATGTTCGTCTGTTCCTTCTTCGCTCATTTTATTTTAACACCCAGGCAGAGAAGGTGTCAAAAAGCGTGGCTGGCGCAATCAAGGTATTTATATTCTACTTTATTCCGATTCGTCCGAGTATTTTAATCTGCGTTTATCATTGCTTTAAGGGTATTTTCTCTTTCAAATATTCGTGTGTTGTTATATGACTTGGCATATGAATTATTTGTGTTCCATTTTACTTCTGACGATATGCCTCTCTTGTTACAATCATATCATCGTGGCTCGTACCATTGAATTTACGACGTTACTGTACTTCTTGCGTTGTCGTTCAGTTGTCACTTGCGTTCTACCTCTATTTCGATACCTCGCGCTCAAATCATCTCTAATGTTCGACTTGCTGGCCCTCAAGCTTGCACATACATGTATAAGTGTTGCTGTTAATTACCTCTATGTTCTTCGACCAATAGAGGAGCCTCCTACTCAGGGTGCCATTTACGTTGAGGAAATATGTGCGTGCGATTTGAGCTTATTCCTCCTCCTTGCACGGTTGAATTATTTACTCGACTCTACCCTGTACTTCTCTGTGGCGCCGAACGAAACAACGGGTGTCTCCGATTCAAAACCTAACTTATTATCTATACCCAAATGGGATCCTCTTCTATAACACACCTTTCTTTTCGTTATTAAATGTATTCATTGCGCTTCGACAATTTCCGTCTGTTCCTTTTTCACTATTTGTTTTAACATCCAGACAAAGAAGGCGTCAAAGAGCGTGGCTGGCGCAACCAAGGTATTTATATTCTACTTTATTCCGATTTTATTACATTTTTTGTTTTTTCTCTTTGACATACTCGTGGGGTTATATCGTGTTTGTCCTGGGACAATGTACAGCTTTATTTATAGCTCGCTGCACTTCCAGCGCCCACAGAGTTACAGCAGTTATCGATTACAGCCATTATCTTTGTGGTGTTGTCGTCCATGTTATGTGTTGACCCAATATGATCTACGATACAACCGAATTGGGTCCGTCCGCCATTCATTAGAGTGTGCGTTTTGGTCTGTCTGATGCTACTCGCGATGGATACTGATTGTACGAGGAGCATGCATAGCTGGTATCTTGTGTGCCGTCTATCCTTTTCATTTCATTACAACACACAGTAACATAATCGTTGGGGAACACCGATTTATAACACCATCACCCTCTCGATCACCGTTATAATATTGGCGACGGTTCATTCGGATACATCGCGTACGGCATTTTTTTTTACGTTATCACTTCTGACGATGATATCTATCTTGCCTCAATACGTCTTGGGCGCCAAGTGCCACAAGGAGGGTGTCCGCTTCAATGAATTCCTCTTTGTTTGTGTTATTTGTGACACACATGCCCTTTTCATACTCATCATTCGTCTAAAGTTTACACCATAAACTCTTTGTTTTTTCTCGTCTGTTCCTTACTCGCTTTTTCACTTCAACATCTGGATCGATAAACCATCCAAGACGACTGCCGCCACCAAGGTATTTCCTATTCTTCGTTTTAATTTGTCTCTTGCATTATAATTTCTATTCAGCTTTCACAACTGCGTTCTACATTTGTTGTTTTTAACATGTGACAACGTTCGCCTTCTTATTTGTCTCCAACGTTCAACCTTCATTACTCATAACTTCATTGTCGTTGTTCGTCTCATGCATCGAATCGTGGTTAGAACTATTTACACCTATGATCTCACTTTACTCTTGCGCTTGTCCCATATTTATTCCCCTCACGAATTCCAGGGCGACCTCCAGAAATTCGAAATGGCCATGAAGGCCAAACTATCTACAGCGGCCGTGAGGACAATCCTGCCTTCGATTCGGCACAGGGACATGTTACGTTCAAACTTCGCTGTTTCTGGCGACAAACTCATAGCCCAACAAACCCCACCCGGGTTATACCCCATCGTTGTGCAGTTCAACGCAATCGCTGACGTCATAAGGATGAGATGTGGCCATGGAGGCACCCCAGGCTGCAATTCGACGTGCGCATACACCATGGAGTTCCCGACCTCTTGCACAAACAAATTCCGTCCTCATGTCCACACTTCCAATGACTCGGTGCCCACCGTCTGGGGGGTGGTACCAGCGCATAGCGCTCACGACTTTTCCGCCTCTTCTGGTGGTGCCAACTACTTCCGGACAGCGATCGCTGTTGACTCCGAGGCAAGTGCTTCTTTCCATCCTACTGCTTACTTTCTATGCTTCGCCAGCGCTGTAGACGAATACTCATCGATGTCGTATTAAATGAAATGTTCCTTGTGGTAACAGCAAGCACCTGCTTGCACGTTTCGTTGGACCTTCGAACCAATTGCACTGTATGCATGTACTCGTTCGTGCTGTGCGTTGATATGGTGTCGTGCATGTTTCGTGCAGGGGTTTCAAATACTCGAAGTTCTGTAACCCAAGTTTTCCTGCGCCTCCCATTATCCACCGTAATTCTCTCCGATAGGTTGAAATTGGACTGTTTCACCTAACTGTCATGGAAATACACGTTCAACAGCGGCGAATAACCAACAACATTGTACGAGTTGCAACCAAAACCGAGGGGACCGCAAACGATGAGAAACTTGACTCCGGTGTTATTTCATGCATACGTTGTTTCGGGGTTTCAAACTTCAAACCCGCCGAACGACATATTAACGTCGTGGAGTGAGTCTCGATGCCGCTGATATACGAAGCGTAGACTTAAATAAAAAGTCTGTCACAGCAGTATAGTCCCGTTACCCCGCGACACGGCAACGTGCATGTTTCGTGCAGGGACTTCAAAAACTCGAAGTTCTTACGACCCAAGTTTTCATGCGCCTCCCGTTATGCACCGTAATTCTCTCCGATAGGTTCAAATTGAACTCTTTCACCTAAATGTGTATCATGGAAATTTTACTTTGTCGGAAATACGATACGTCATTGAGTACATTCTGTCTCTCTACTTCAAACTGACCTCCTGTTGTCAATCTCTTCGTCGAGGCGGTTGGCGACTACCATATTTCACCGTTATATCCCAACATTATTTCCGTTACATTGTCGTATCAGGTTAAGCACACATTGTAGAGCCTTCAGTACGTAGCTTCTTATGTGCCTACCTACAACATGCTTTTCACTTTTTCTTTCTTAATCTGTTACCCCCTAAAAACTTGCTTTTCCTCTTTCGTTCTGCAAACCTTATTTTCAGCCCCTCGCCGAGCTCTTCGATTGTGACGCCGAAACGTATTTGAGCGCCCTCGACGATGCTCGCCGGGGAGAATGAATCAGCCTTCTTCTGCACACTACTTTTATTGCTGTGGTCGAGAAGAAGACTTGGGGGGCCCACGGCCAATCGGGATACACGGTACTCGCCATGAGCAGTGACATCCGAGCCATTCGTAACGCCACGATCACAACCAAGCGCAAACCATGTTCCTAAATCTTCGAAAGAAAGTGCGCCTCTCCCGTCCCGACATTGTGGTCGTCGACTCCGGATCTGAGGAGGAGGAGGAGGAGGAGGAGGAGGAGGAGGAGGACGACGACGACGACAACGCCAGCGAAGGGGAGAAGGAAGAGGTTGAAGCCGAAGAATAATAGGAATACGTCGAAGGGGAAGAGGATGTAGAGGACGAGGGAGACGAGAGAGAGGACGTCGAGGACGACTAGGGGAGCGACGAGTAGCGGTACATCGGTTAGTGGAGGCAGGCCTACTCAGGGAGCGAGGACGATATTCTTGCCGATTAAAGTGGCGTACACCTCAAAAACGACTGATAAAGTTGTGGTGGGAAATTTAGGACTAGGAGAGGCCGCAGGGGGGGGGATACACGGAAAATTACGAGCCGAGGATGGTGACTTATGCTACTACATGCTAGATATAGGCGACGACGACGTTAACATATAGGTCGGGAACGAAATGGAGAAGTACAATAACATTGTCTTCCTGTTCCTTTGCATAGGATCACGTCATTAGATACTTTCGCCTTTCTGCATACGGCGATGGGGTATCTGCAGCAGGACTAATAAATATGAGGAATAATTAATTGATCTAAACGACGTCTTGAACCCCTGACTTTCGTGTGAAGCATACAAAACGTGATTTTCGATTGTGCGGGAGATTGTTTATTTTATTTTATTGGGCATCAAGCTGTCTATATATATAAGACCATATGTTGGAAGATTTCGGCCAATTTGTACCGGTTTCGGCCGGAGTTGGCCTAATGTTGTCTGTTTTCAAGATAAGCATAGCCTAATTCATCATATCGTGTATCAATAATTAAGCGGAATCAACACGCAAATTCAACGTTGTTTACCCTTCTCTAGCCATTTTTCATATTTTCAAACTTCTTCTCTGTTTCCGGGAAACGGGTCGACATCCGGACATGTTTCGGCCGGGTGCATTTTTTTTCGCCGCTGGCCCATGTAGGAGCCTGCGCAAAGAAACACAAAGGCGTTTCGACTCGAAAAATGAGGAACATTTAAAAAAAAACATCGCCACAGGTCTCGAACACGGCTAAGGGCCGGGGGAAACATAACCGTCATTACTTATGTGTCGGAGAAAAATATGTTTGTCGGCAATACATTTCGATTTTGCCGAATTGCATGGCAAGAGAGTTGGTTGGTTGTACAAGGACTTTTACTTGCCACATTGTTACACAGGCAGTCTCGTATATATGTATCATACGAGTGTACGGCATAATGCAGCAGCCACGCGCTCCCAGAAAGCTCGAAGCCGGCCGCCTCTCTGATAGCTCTGCGCCCGGGGATGACCGACTAGATGCAGTTAGTTGATGGATTGTGAGGCTGGGCGGTATAAGACGTAGATGATCGCGCAAGTTTGGACAGAAGCAAGCAGAGCCCGATACAGCAACTTTGTATTTTTCGATACGAGTACTTGGTACTGCTCTGCTGCTGCTGTGCCGCTGCTATGCTGCAATATTCTGCTGGGTTGTCGCGTCAGTGAGAGCGCCCCTCCCAACAAGCGAACCTCGAATGCCACAGAGAGAGGTCACAGGGTGAACAGGACTATGAGTACGAACAAAGCGGTACCAGGATACGATGACAACAGGATACCATACTACTACTACTACTACTACTACTACTACTACTCCTACTACTCGTGCTACTGCTACTGCTGTGTCACGTGTATGTACGATACGACGACGACCATATATATATATACCGGTATATATACTCGTACTCGTTCGTGCTTTCTGTGGTGCATTTTCAGCCGCAGGGACGGCTAGCTTCGGGTCATTTTCCTTGGTCGCCTTTTCGATGATAATAGCGAAAACGTCGACAACGACTAATAAACTTGCAGTGTGAAATTTCAGGGAAGGAGCAAGCACGACTAATAAGTATTGCACAATTCATAATTTTAACGCAAGTTGAGGTCCTAAATGAAGTGACTCACGAAATAGTTATCATTCATTTATATTTCCGCCCGCAGTTTCGTGCAAATGTATGGTCTTGTTTTCAAACGACGAAGTATATGCTTGTCCTCATATGATATCCTGCGCTTTTAAGTTAGTTTTCTTGTGTACTCTATCAAAATCAGATAATGCACTGTTTACTCCTAGAGTGCGCTCCTTTTAATGATATTTCATGGACCGATCTTCATAGATATATTTCTACTTCGTTTACATGAATTCGCGTCGCGCTATACGTAAACCTATTATTGCTGTGTTTCGGCCGTTCCGCTGCACCGTGGTCGGCGTAAATGCGTTGCGGCGCTCATCATTTGTGAAACAAGGGGCCACTATTGATGCCCATCCTATGTATTGCCTCACCTAATATAGCTCCTATATTATCTACAGGAATCTGGCCCGACCGCCGTGGGGGCGGGAGGGCCTTTTATTCCCTAGTATAATATACCCCCTTCTGCACCTGCTCCCGGCTTGAGTTTGATTTACAGTACAGAGCAATCCCACGGTAGGGGTACCACATTTTCGGCTCAATATTTTCTGCCCGTTTGTTCTCCTCATGTGAGTAACTACCGGATACTATTATTTTTTTACTGGTGCGTATATTTTAGGACTACCGTATTGGAACGTTTGGTCGGGTTGCGCGAACAAATGTTTCCGAAGTCATGTTTCGGGTGAGATACTAAGCTCCTCATGTGAGGAGCTCGGAAAATTATGCTGCGCCCCTACCGTGGGATGACTCTACAGTACTCCATTTGTTGCCCTTACTCAACAATGTCGGTTTCCCTGGGTTTAAAAGTGATACACGTTGAAGCTCGTGCTATTAGAAACATCATTGTAGTGGTAGAAAACGCAGTAATAACGAAAAAGAAAACGATGACAACAATTATAACGAAAATATCAACAATAAGAAGAGTGAACACAGCAGCAGCATATAGATACTACAACAACCGTAGTTTTTCGGTCTCTCGTACGTAGCGTAGCGATGTGTGTGTTTTTTTGTTCTCACTGTATGAAGTAGGCGGCCTTGAGGGGAACGAGAGAGCCGAACTTGTTGTCGAAAAAGGAGATAGCCTGCTGCTTCGACACGTCTTCAGCCGTCAGCTTCGTCTCCTCCAGGACTTCCCTAGCGCCCTTCAGGTAGCTGCACGACGCGCGAAAGAAGAGCCGAGATCAAACACAACAACAAAAGTTAACTTCAGCGACATGGTTGTTGTTGTTGTTGTTGTTGTTGGTGTTGTCGCATTAACTCAACTTCCGAGGGGGGCATGGAGTGAACTGACACACGACACGACAACACGACACGACCACACGACATGACCACACGACACGAGGCGGAACGTGGAGGAAGTGTGAAGGGCCTTAAGCTTGGGCTTTATTTTTACCCATCCGCCGGAAGATTAAAACTAAAAATACAAAAGTAACTCATCGCCATAGAACCTTCTGTAGTCCGTTATGACAAGACAGGCTATAGAGTGAAACAACTACCCTCTCAGGACAACAAAAAAAAAACGAAGAGTTATACGAACACATGGACTATACGATGCGCGTTGTAAATGTTATTTTTCTCACTGGAATCTGTAGTCCGGCCTGTCCAGCTTGCGCGAAGAGAACGCGTCCTCGTCCTCCTGTGAGTCGAAGCCGAAGAACCGGGCGGTGACGCCGATGTGGGGCGTGACGTGCTCTTGCACCGTGATGTAGCCCAGGCCGTCGGATTCCATCAGCGGCTGCCACCGACGCCCTCTCTTCAACTAAAACAAAAGAAAAACAAATACCAGGGAACAAACAAACGGCGTGAGACATATGCCACGTTAGACGTATCACGTTTTGGCTGAAACGGACTGTCATTCTTGTGTTCCAATATTGTTCAGTGCATACTTAAAATATTAATAGTATGATTGTTCTCTTCCTAGTGCCTAGTGTTGTAAATCAGTTTTTGGGTGATGTATAGAGCTCCTCAAGTGACCATAAGTGACCACCCTTAGAAGGCGGAAATGGTGCACCTCTACCGCCGTACCATGCGTCATGAGTCCGGCGGCAGGGAGACGGAGAAGAAGATCATGTCCGTGTGTGTTTTGTTTTTGCTTGGGAGCTTATATCGGTGTGCAGCGAGGCTGGGGTTAGGGTTAGGGCTAGCTATAGTGTTAGCGTTGAATGAATGTTCTGCTCCTGTAAGGTATACAGCAGTACTCGTATCACAGGAACAAACGCTCGGTGAAAATTGTTCGCCCGTGGCGGGTGCAAAACAGAGCGCAATCAGAGCGGGAAAGTACCAGGTGTGTCCATAGTCTGTGTGGGAGCCTGGGGTCCACTGTGTAGATCGGCGGGGGGACGAAGCCTATATATATACTAGGGAATAAGTGGCCCTCCCGCCCCCACGGCGGTAGGGCCAGATTGAAGCAAGTAGTAATGGAGATGATAGAGGGTCGAAATAAATATAATAGGAATAAATAGGAAAGAAATTGACGGCGAAGGTTAATAGGAGTACAAATAATGGTGAAGAAAATAGAAACGATGGGGACATAAACACAACCAAAGATACAAGAGCTGCCAAACAGTTAGACTTTGCGCATAGGTTTCCTTTGTTTCCGTGGTTTTCTGCTTTCGGGAATGTTA
>MEHQ01000662.1:15876-27008 GCA_008828725.1 Saccharina japonica
TGTTGAGTATGCTCGGAGTACAGCTGTGATCTGGGAGTATCGCACAGCCATGTGCGGCGGAATACGTGGAATACGTATATGGTAGAAGGCATGTTTATTCCGGGGGATGTTTGGTACATGTAACTGTCATTGTGACCGACGCCCGACGTCCCAGGAGAACATTTCTCCTTCTTCTTCTTCTCCTCCTCCTCGAGATAATACAACACGAGAGTCCTTTAAACCTTCATCATGAGTGACGTTTACCTCGCCTGACTGCGTAAGACCTATCACGCCCCAGAGCATCGATTAGCTTGTGCCGACGATCCTGCTTGTGCGGATCCCTCGGCGAAAGGGACATGCGCTTCAGGACCGATGGGTCGAAGCGCGAAGAGGTCAAGAGGTGGGCCTGCTGCTGTCGACGTTGCCCCAGATGCTTCGGGGTCAGACGGTATCCGTCGCGTCAGGAGGCGTGGTTACGCTGGCGTTACCGCTGGCGGTGTTTGCGCAGAGAAGGCGACGTTGAGGGGCTGTTTCCCTCACTTGTAGGTACCAACTCCCACAGACGAAGACCTTTCTCGTTTCTCGACGATGCGAAAACAGCGGCATGCATCATGGGGCACTCGGGAGGTTGATGATATCGTCACCAGGGTACTGGGAAGGCATTCCATTCGGATACCGTTCCCGCTCGACGATGGGGGGCTCTCCTCGGCAGAGGACCCAGTGGAATTTTCCCAACACAATTCTTTGCCATATATCCCACTAGGGCGTCCCGAAAATCGAGCAAGGAGGCATAAGGAGGCTGGTGGCTGGACAGAGGGTGGAAAGCGCAAGGCCCTGGAGGAGTTCGTAGTGGGCGGCACGCTCGTGCTCTTGGTTCCAGAGGTGAGAGCAGTTCCGCACGGGAAACGGCAGTCCAGGTACAGTACCGGCCCGCTCATAAGAAACCAAAAATCGGGCTTAGGCTGACTTTCTTATTTTAGAAGGGGTGTGTCCCACACTAACTTCAGTATAATAACTGTCGACTTTCTTATCCCCTCGGTAACGTTTTGGCTGAGTTTCTTGTGGGGCACTTTCTTATGAGAGGGCCGGTAGTGTATAGACTATTAATAGTCAAGTATGGTAATACGTAGCGGCATGATTTGTAACATAAACAGCGTGTACTCGTATCGCATGATATATTCCAGACCTGATACAACCGGAACCAGGTACTATTCATACCTGGTACGAGTACTGCTGTACGTATGTATGAGATTCACAGCAGTTCGTACTGCTCTACTGATGTATACGTACGTATGAATATAGTTCCACAAAGGTCGTTAGAGTATGTACCAGTACCAGCCATGGGACTTAACCCGGTCCCCAGTTTTTGGGGACGAATTACTTGGAATTAGTGTGAGATAAATTTGTTTGTTCTGGGTGGGTTAAGCCACTGACTCGCGAGCCCGAGTCATCTTGAAGTACTGAGTTCCCAGGGTACCAGAAGCTGAAAAGAACTGAGTCCTCGCGAGTTCCCAACGTACCAGAAGCTGAAACGACTGAACCCTCGCGAGTGCCCACGGTACCAGTAGCTGAAATGACTGAGTACTCTCGAGTCTCAAGGATACCAGGGGCTGAGATGACTTGTACTCAGTCGCACTGGTAAATTGACGACCGTTAGATGTAATATTGCGGGGGACCAGAGTAATCAGGACCCATCACGCACACGAAACCTATACATTCCAGTATTTTTGCAAGGCATATTTGGTTCTGATTACTACAGTACGTCCCGCCGTATTAACCCCTGTGTACCTGCGCCCGTGTTTTATGTGACAAATCTACTCGGAAGTAGAGTTGACTGTTTCTGCGCTTCCGTCGTAGGCGTAGTCCACGGGGGGGGGGGGGTTGCTTTCCTACCCCCGCTTTTTCCACTTTTTTGCTTGCGCGAGGTTGGTTCGCGCACCCATATCGGTTTTAGACTGGGCTCATTTGTCTCCAACCCCTGCTAGCTGGTAAGTGTGTCAAGGTTCCACAGATGTTCCCAGTACCCGGGAGTAAAGCCAGGTATCTTCGAGAAAAAACACCTTAGCATTACTCGCAGTGTGTGTTGTCTTCACATTAAACCCGTTCTTTCTACCCAACCACATCAGTACCGCACCAAGTGTCTTTCCTGATTCCTAATCCTAGAGAGATATTTCGGGTTTATGTGCTTCTGATACTGCGAGTACTCGAAGTTTTTCGAGATTCTGTACTGCGGATACTGGGAGCATCTGTGCATCATTTAATTGTTTTGGCCGTCCTTACCCCCAGGTGCTGGGAGCATGTGGCTGGCGTTTGCAACGTTCCGCGTTTCACAGATGCTCCCAGAACCTAGAAGTATAAGCTCCCAGTATAATTAGAGCATTTTCGAGCAAAAATGCTCCGTGTACTCGCAGAGTTTCGAGGTTATGTACTGCGGATACTGCCTGATACTCCAAGTAGTCGGAGGTCGATGCTGTGGGTACTGCTTGTACACCGGGTTCTGTACTGATCATACTCCCGGGTACTCTTAGTATTTAGGCCACCGGTACTCTGGCAAACTCTCAGTACTAAGAGTACTAAAAGTACTCGATACTCCGAGTATAGCCGGAGCTTTTTTTTCCTTCCCATTTATGTGATACCTTCGCCCTTCAGTTTTTCTCTCCTATTAATAGATGTAACTTGGACCCGGGGTAACGAAGTTGGCTTGGCTCCCCCTTGCCCACTACAGTACGTGTCTTTTGTTTTTTCGACAGAAGGGTACAAAATGCAACACTCCAGGCGCTTTCCGATTTGGCTCAAAATATTCAAAATGGAGCACTTACCACTGTAGTGCTGGCCTATTTTTCGAATTTTCAGTAATCCGAGAGTTGCATGACTCGTTGCCCTTTACCAGGTTTTTTGCAGGGCCTCTCTGCTGAAGGACGAGAAACACTGCGTAAAAGATGAACAGGGCAACTCGATCGGGGTGCGACTGGCGTGCCCGTCGTGCGAATCCAACAAGAACACCGCGTCGGAGCGGAGCTGGACAAAGGTGCGAAAACTCCCGAAATAAAGCAGTTTTAAAGTTACGCACAAGTACATATACTTAGTTGTCTTTGTCGTGTTCCTGAGCGGGCTCGATTGGCACATCCCTGGCCTCTCAGAGCTCCCACTCAAACCCCGCATCCTTGTACTGTTTGCGGAACCCTCCTGCCTTCGTTTGATTTCTTCCTTTATGGTGATTGTTCGAAAACCACACCCAACTCAGCTCAACAGCCTAGCACAGCGACGTGTCCAGCTCAGCAGTGCTGCCAAGTGCAGCGCTGGCTCACCAGCGCAGCGCAGGCCATACCAGCAGCGCAGCGCAGCGCCGTGTTGTGCACTGCCGCGTGGTGCGGGTGGGGTTCCGTGCTGTGCTATGCTGTGCGATGCTGTGGCTTTCCCTCTATGCCAGGTGTCATATGTACGAGGTATGAACAAAATACTACAGTTCATACACGGTCGAATATAAAACAGGCCCACCCAGGTCAGGTCATCGCAGCAGCGCAGCGCTGCAGTGCTGTACATGATCTTTCGTTTATATAAAAATGAGCACATGCATGCGGCGCCCGGTTTTGTTGTCGTTGATGGGGTATGGAGCTCTTGGCATTTGCAAGTCGCCTGTTTGCACCTTATTTTTCGGACCATCTGTTCCGTTCCATTATTTGTCGTGAGCGAGCGAAGTGGGCGGAACCGCCCGCTACGCGAAGCGCCTTGTAATAGTCATCTCAGAAACAGCCGTGTACTATTGTAGCAATAAACCACTGCTGTATATCAGGAATATCTCATGAGCCAGCTTCCAAATACCTACCAAGGTGTGGTATACCAGGTTCCCCGGGATGAAAAATGTGACGTGCTAACCTTAACGCTACCTGCAGCTGAGCGTTTAGGGTTCCATGGCTCGGTACTACTGATATGTTATTCGTTCTTGTGCACTGCTGTACCATATTGCACTCGCGTGTCCTACACCTCCGTTCAGGCACGAGCGGTGCACTCCATAAGCGGGAAGAACCTGTTTGTTACGTCACATCGCCATCGCTGCTATAATCCTGGGTGCGCGGGGGTGAAGATGGATGTCATCACGGCCATGACGAACAAGACCACTGAAACCCTTCCGAAGGTGTACGACAGCGGACACTTGCGAGATCTAACGGACGACGAGCAGCAACGCATGCGGAGGGGAGATCTTTCTTCCATCGCACCGTCGGTGATCAAGACCCTTCTGAGCGGAGGCCGGAGTTTTTCGGTCATGGATTACGGGTACGTTCTGGGTTATGATCGAATTTTCCTTTGCTTTGAGTGCTTAACACGTTGAGTTCAGTAATGTATTGGTGCCGTTAACGTGCCGTTTACACTCCATACAGGTACATGAAGGGCATGCCGACCGTATTCAGGACAACCTATCCTTTCGACTTGTTCAGGAGAGGTGGAGCGGAGCATACTCTTCTGGACAAGACGGTCCTCGCCAGTATGTCAACGAGCTCCCTCCAACGTGACATCATGCAGGTACGCTACCGGGGAAATACTTATGTTTGGGGCGGAGATTTGTGTATCGACAGTTTCTGTTGGATGTACGATTTCAACGCGCGTGCGCGAAAAAAGCGAGACACGATGTCAACAATGGAGTGCGTGTGTTGAAAGTAGAGCAGGTGCAGGCTGGTGAAGCGCGCAAGCGGCATTTTATCCTGGACCATCTTATTCACGTCGAACCCAATCATAGCTCCCCGCAACACCTCCCCCACCAGGTGTACCATGAGCGTGAGAGGAACGATGTGATGAGTTATGCCGCTTTCACGCAGGCTGAGGGGGGAACGTGGCCTGAGTGGAAAAGCATTCCGGACTCCTCCGCGGCGCTCTCCCCCCCGTCAGGGAACACCATCGAGAGCTACTGCAACCATAAGTATGAGGAGGTAAGACTCGAAATAACGTAATGCTTACATCGATACCTGGCAGAGCACAGTAGTGTCGTGTAAGACTGATGATGTGGAGTAAACGCTCATGTTGCACAAAGCACGATACACCACGATATAATCGCCTGTCCTCTCTTTACCTCACTCCCTCCTTGTCGGTTATACTTCTCCTCATGCAGATCGAATCACGTCACACACACACAGCAGCAGCAGCAGCAGAACAGAAATGTAGATGGTGGGATGCGGACCGCAGGATCCGATATTCACAGCTGTGGCCACAGCAGTACAGCAGTGCACATGGGCGTGTCACACACGCACGGTGTTACCTGCTGGCGCTTATGCGCGGCAGACTTGTAACGTTGTGCTCTCTGCATGTTCTGTGTTGTCTACCTGTGTGGTATTATACTGTAGTATTATACTGGTATGTCTGCTCTCCTGTGTGCTCATGACGAGCTCGGGGAAGGGCAAGAAACTAAAACCAGAACATTATTATTTACTGGCACGTACGTACAAAATATGGCCTCATGCAGAAAACCCGGGAAATCGTCTTATCCACTCCCGCAGGAAAACAAACTTTGAGCGCCCGCCACGCGAGCTACAGTGATGCTCGGATCGAGCCCAAACCTCTCGACCAATGTGTCCTGGCCGGGCCTCCCGTGTCTGGGTATTGGCGTTTTGCCGAAAAGTGCTCATACGAAGAGAAAAGTTGCGAAAAGTGCGAAAAATTCACAAACATAACTATACATACAAGGGCTCCGCATGGGTGCCGGCATTCGCCGGCACCCATGCTTCGGATTGGACATATACCTGGTACATTAGTTTTTTGGTACCATCCTTATTTTTACGATAATGTGATGGCGCTCGCTCGTATTTCGATATCTGACGCCCACGCGCAGATATCTGACGCCCACGTGCAGAATCAAGGTAATACCAAGGGCTGCAGGAAGAAGGGACTTCTGCGTGCTGAAATATTCAGTTCGCACAACCTCATTTCTCAGTCTCAACAGTCAGTCTCAGAGATGTAATCAGTCGCGTTCGGTGTTCCCTGAATAGTCTCAGTCCTCAGGATAGTTTGTGAGATTTACGACAACAACAATCTGATGGCGCTCGCTCATGTTTTGACATCTGACACATACTACGTGCAGAATCAAGGCAATGCCAGGTGTTATTGCAGAAAGAAGGAAACGCTACTGTAATTGCTGATACTCAGTTCGCAACTTCATTTCTCAGTCTCTGTCAGAAATGCACCAGTCGAGGTCCCGGTGGCGGGCTCAGTTTCAGTTTTGGCACGTGCGGCAAAAACACTTCGAGCAGAGCAAGCGGTTCCGCATGGAAATGCGAAGTCGCGATATTTAAAAGCTGGCAACGGGGGGGAAATCTCAATTCTTCTCTGACTCTCGTGTGTCTGAGCAGACTCGTATCTAGCACTGTACACTACAAAACAGTAGTACTCCTGTACAGCAGTATGTACTACACAACAGCACTCAGCAATACTATACACACCAGCTGCTCGCTACGTTGTACATACAGTACTCGTACCTGGTACTACTCGTACGTACTGCTGTTTGTTCTTGTTCGTATTACAGCCAGGCACATCAGTAATATCTCTACACTGAATAATAAGTATTATTGTACTGAATCCACCCGAAACAAAACAGTCGAGTTTTCATTCCTCCGTGGATCTTTGAGTTTTTAATTGAGGCGAGATATTTTGAGTTGAGACTGTCACCACAAATATCTCTCTCAGCATTGATTTAAAAGCTGGACGGCGGGACTGTACACTAACAAACCAGTGTACGGTGACCACAGCATACGTACTACACAGACAGCCCATGCAGCCCCAGTAGTAGCTATTACACACCGAGCTTGCCTCGTACGTCGTAGAGTGAAGTACTCGCTACCTGGTGCTACGTTTCTCCCCCCCCCCCCCCCCGCCCGTCCCCCTACGTATCATTGCTGTTGTGTGCTCCACGTATTACATCGCCAGGCACGCTAGTGCTCTGCAGTTAACTATCCTCTACTCCTGTATAAATAATGTTACTATCATAGTATTGAATTCCTCACCCGTAAAAAAGTATCAGCTCGAGGTTTTCATTCCTCCGTGGATCTTTGAGTTTTTAATTGAGGCGAGATATTTTGAGTTGAGACTGTCACCACAAATATCTCTCTCAGCAGCAACAGCACCACGCATATCATCCTCAGCGGTCAGTAGAGCCGAGGTATCTCCGCAAGATCCGCGCACTTCGCGGTCGCTGCGCTCGGCGGCGGCGCTTGAATCGAGAGTGCGCGCGGGCGGAAAGTCACGGGCGGAGGCTGAGGGGCGCGACCCTCGAGAAGAGCGGGCGAGAAAGCCAACGCGAGGCCTTCAAAACGGGTCCCGAGTGCGAGTCCGGTCTAAAACGAAGTCAGAGCCGAACAGGTCCAAGATCACCTGAGTGGCCAATGCTCATTCTATTTATATCTATACTAGTATAGAGTACCAGGTATTTTTCAAGATAAATTCAAGTTTTTGAAGTTGTTTTTCGTGAATACAAAAATACTCCTATTATTAATACTCGTATATATAGAGCTGCCTCTGATTTTCACCCGCGCAGACAAATCCTGACCCTCATCACAAGTCCACCGCGCGCTCGGCGTGCTTTCGTCCGCTTCTCCTATGCGAAGAAGCCAAGGTGGGGAAAAAAACAGCCTCCAGTTTACCAGCTTCGCGCTGAACCGGATCGCTGCTGCCTCTGCTGCCTCACTCAGCAAGACATGCATCCCTGTTTCTATGAACATATCGTTTCGGCAATTCTCCAGCCTCTACGAGTAGACTACGTACTGCATGCTGTAGAGAACTCGTCGTACGGTAAACGCGCCGTGAGTAAAATACAAGTGAGAGTGCAGAACGCAGCCGAGGTGCCCGGGCTAGCCAGCCGGCACTAACTCCGCTCCGCCTCGCCCCGGGGCGAGGAGAGGAGAGGGATAAATGCACTCCTCACCTGGAATTGGTGTATATCCTGCGCGTTGTGCCTGTTTCTGCTCGTCTCCTGCGTCCATCGCCCCACGGCGGCATCGATTTCCAATTTGGAGCAGTTTTGGTCTGCTGCAGCTGGCTGCTGCTGTGGGTGACTAAAACAAAGACCTTAAAATACGAACTCCGTTTGTTCTGACTGCTGTGTAATCAATATGTATAATCAATATGTACCACGGGTCTATTCTTGTCTTACCAAAAAAAGAATATCCACGACAGCACGACAGCAGCTATTTAATAGCTGTCTATTATACCAGAGTGTGGTACGCAAATATATACCATGTTCTTATCATTGTCTGAGCTCAGCAAAACGTCAGTTCTCGACGCTCGGGCCATTTTCATACCTCAGGAAAACCTGGGTTCTCGACGCTCGTGCCTCGCGCTCCGTACTCTTACCCCCCACCGCGTGATTAATTTAGATTTTTTTTCCCCGCCGCTGCCCGCCGTGATGAATTTTCGAATTTTTCTATCCAAGTTCTTTTAATGTTTATCTACTTATTATGATGGAGTTTGTGTGAGGATGAAAAGTTTCGTGTCTCGTGCTTCTATTCCGTATGCCGTATACGCCCCGCCGTCATGTGTGTGTTCATTCATGTACGTACTATAATTTTATTTAGTTTCAAGACAATACGTCGTTTATATGGTGTGCATGTATGTATGCATATATATCCTCTCGGTCCCTTGGCATCGTAAACTACGTGTTGCATTATGCGCCTCATTCCTCCTTCGTTAGCTTCGCCGCTGGGGGGCTTCGCCGGCGGCCTGGGCCGACGGCGATGTCCCCTTGTATTATTATTATTATATTATTTGCCTTCGGACTTAGGGCCCGTATTAACGAAAGAAAGTTTCAAATCGAATCGATTTGAAATCGATTTTTTTCTATGAATCGAATCGATTTTTTCCGATTTGAAGTGCAAATACGGCTTTGCGTCCTATCAGGTGAAATCACGTATGTTCCGTATGTTCTCGAAATGTGAATGAGATCGGAATAACGCGACATCCCACAGAACACCCGACTGACAAGTACCGAGGGGAGAAGCGGAGAGCGACGGCGTGCATCGTCACGTGCACGCCGGCTACAGCCTCTGTTTTATTTTTAAGGCCCAGGCTAGGAAGCTGTCACTCTCAGCTTCGCGTGGGTGGTCGGAGGAAGCCCTTAAACGCCATGTACCGGACAGCGACAGCGATGCAGCTATCGAAGTCTTGAGTTTTTCCTCCGTGTTTTGGGTCGATCGCTTGGTTCTCGCCGGGCTTGGCCGATGGAGCTGGTGGAAAAATTGGGCTTGCGACCGCCATGATTTTTTTTTAGGAGCCACCGCCGGGCCACGTTGTGCTATGGTATGTAGCTGTGGGTGCGGCTATTGCTCCGGTCGCCACTCGTTGAGGTTAACGATTTATCGCCTCGTTGGTGGTTGTCGAGAACAGCCCAAACAGCGACGGATCGCCTCGGGGACGTTCACCCAGTGGGAACATGCCATGCATGTTGGATGAACTCCAATCGATTCGAATCGATTCGAATCGATTCGATTCGATTTGCAAAAAATAAAGTATTTTGGGACTTCTTTTGATATCCGATCGAATCGATTTTTCCATGCCCCAAAGTACAAATGTCGTTCCGGTGATTCATGCTTTGACCAATCCAATGAAAGTCCGCGTCGATTCATTAAAAAAAAATGATTTGAAATCGATTCGATTTGCAACTTTCTTTCGTTAAAACGGGCCCTTAATGTGCAGGGCATTATATATTCAGAATGAAAAAAACTGACGCAATTCGTCGAATACCACCAATAATCTCATCCAGCCGATTCTCCCATGGTCTTACCTGGAGCCCCATAGTACAGGCTAATCAGCATTCCACTTTTTGTTCCTTAACCAATGAAAATTACTTAAAAAAACGCCTTTTGAGGGTGTTCCCATAGTACAGCCCATAGTACCGGCGGAATATTTGCCTATCACAAGCAATACGGGTAGACAGGCGCGGCGGAACCGCTTCATCCCGTCCGTGTCCGAGTGCTGTTTGCACCGCACAACGCTACGACAAAGCAACAATGTGGTCAACTTCAGAGGAGGTACCTCGCAGCTGTAGTGTCGTAACACGGCCAAAGGTGTGCAGCAACTGTCGAACTCTTGTAGACCCAGGTCTGAAGCAAGGCGTGTTGAGAATTCAAGTTTGCAGCAGCACAAAGCAGACCAACGGAGGACAGGACAACGAGCTATATACTACTGGCGAGGCATCGGCTCGTCTTCCTGGAGTGGCATCTAAGATGACGATGGTATGGAAATAGCCCTTGGCCATCGTAGTATTAGAGCCTACAGCAGGCGGAACTTCGTCACAGTGTGGGAGACTGTCCTCATGGAGCGCACCCAGCTTCCCTCCATGGCCGCCACGACGGAGGAGACACGCCTTTACTGCAGGTGCGTACGCTCGTACTGCTGCGGTGTTGAACGCGAACACCATCATGTCCAGCCGCCGTAAAACCGCCCGCTCAGGGGCACTTTTTTAGTAGGGGGGCCTGAGACAAAAATAAAAAAAAGAGAGAGAAAGATTTCCCAAGTCTTTCGGAGGTTTTTTCGATTCGGGCTACGGGGTTGCTCAATTTTTCGAGTTTTGGTTTTCGGCCATGTGCCCTCTGCTGCGAGGCCACCGCGAGCGCTACGGTTTGAACCTCGGCATGAAAGTAGGCTCATTCGAACAATCTTGTGTAGGGCTATCGAAGGTGTTGAAACCAACTCAATGCGTGGGAGCATGAAGGATATATGTATCATTTGGCAGAATTTTTTCCTAAAAAAAGTTTTGCGGTATGGATGACCCACCAAGTAAGGGCGGGTGAAAAAAAGGACCCGAGACCCCCACTCACATTTTTGCATTTGGGGCCGATTGGGGGGGGGGGGGGGGTGGGTATTTGTCAGTTCCTATACTAAATCCTATATAACCAATGAATTTTCCAGTTCCTATACTAAATCCTATAAAACCAATGACTTTTCCAGTTCCTATACTAAATCCTATATACTAAATCCTATATAACCAATGACTCAACCCTTGACTCAACCACAAGTTACTTGGTTTTAGAATGGGCACTTGTCAGCCACTGCGGGTATTTGTCAGTTCCTATATTAAATCCTATATAACCAATGAATTTTCCAGTTCCTATACTAAATCCTATATAACCAATGACATTTCCAGTTCCTATACTAAATCCTATATAACCAATGAC
>MEHQ01000662.1:32980-51243 GCA_008828725.1 Saccharina japonica
CCACCCTCCCTATTATACAGTGGAAATCATGGTGCGCGGGATATTTCCTTGCGCAACAACTCCTGAAGATTTTCCTTCAGTTCTACCAGCGCCAAAGAGTTGGCACATGACCCCCCACGAGAACGGATTTCGGTTCTGCACCTGTTCCTGCCAAAGGTAGCGATTTCTGCTTCAGTCGGGATCGGCTTGCTTGGTCCCTGCGATACCTGCAACTCGGGCTGAGGACCGCCGCTACCTCCGGGGACGCCATTCAAAGCTCCGAAGGATAATCGCGATTTCTGGACAAAAACATCTTCCAGCAACACGTCAGTGGTGGTGCCGCGATACTGTTTACGGTCCGCTCCCACCTCAGTACAAACACACAGATGCTGAAGAACGGCTTCGTTGTACAAACGGGCCGCCTCTTTCAACACTTGCGCTTCCTGTACATCACTACTTCGCGATATCGCCAAACTCTCAACAGCCAAATTTTGCTCGTCAAGGGTCGTAATCGATACGACCTGAAGAGCGGGGTTGTACCTCCTGTTCTTGTCTGCGACGCCGTATTTTTTCGGGCTCGGGATTCCTCCGATACATGGTGGCCCGGGCGGCATACGCAGAAGCGTAGCTTCGAAGACAGCAAAAGAGGGGGCGAGGAGAGGCGCAGCGATAAGTGATCTTGGGGTTACAAACTTGGCTCACACGCTGTTAGTATAGTATCGCCTTTGTCGTACTATAGTGGTGGTTCTTCTTCGACGCGTAAACCAACCACGGTATATTTGGGAATAATTCGAACGGCACTGCTCACCTGGCTTTTGCACCGCAGGCCTGCCGCCCAGGCCTGAACCCTCTACGTCACCTGATCCTGGCCCACCCGTGCACTCCATTGCTACTGCGCTCGACCCCGAAGTTGTGTCCGCCACTGGTCCGCTCAGCACACCACGACAACATGCTTCTCCGGTTGTGTCCACACCCTTCGACAAGAGCTGGCCCGTGCTCGGTTCAGGTTGCTCCCCACTGGCCAAACAAGATGGAGGCATAGCACCCCCTGCCTCGCCCGGTGCTGTCCTGTTGGCAGGCCCCCCACCCAAGGCCCACACCGCGCCATGTTCGCCCTCCAATATACTCTCGCCTGCACGAGGATAAAATAGTCAAGGAGAAAAAAATATGGTTGCGAATGGACGATACAAAACAAATCTATATATTCAAGGAGAAAAAACTAGACGGTAATTACAAAAATGCTATGACTTCGCATGTAGTCATGGTACTCGGTACTGCAGATACTGCTGTAGTCTCTCGCCGAATTTAGCCGCAAGTGCTTCACCTACCTTCCGCCCACTCGTCTGGGTACTCCACCGCAAAAGGTTTGGTGAGCTGTTTCGCACTCTTGTCGTCGATGCCAAGGAGCTTGGCACACTCTTCCCGCTCTGCATCCCGAAAGTTCCTAAGGTACGCGTGGCCCATGTACTCCTTCCACTCTTCTTTCACCTGAAAACGTTTCGTGCGCGCGAAAAGAAATGACGAGGCGCTCCCTCATAGTTACGGTCGCTATAGGTAGTAAAGCGGTCGCTAGAAACTCACGCGGCAGGATGCTTGTAACCGTCGTTAATTTGGGTGCGGGACCATGACGGCGGGCGCTTCAGGAAACTCGAAAGGGATCCCAATTGTTTGGTGCTGTCAAAAACAGAAACGCACATTCGGTAGTAAATATTGATGGCCCCTGCATTATAATGCGACCGAACGGTTACCTTCGGGGCTGTGCGTGCGTTTCCTCCAGGGCAAGGGCCGTTCACGTTGGTCCACAACTTCTCCAACCGCTGTAGCTCCCAGTACCTCCCTGCGATGAAGTCTGGTCGGCAGATGCCGCGGTGGTGGTCGATCTGCAAATTGTGGTCGAAAACAAAATAGGAGATCTCCCGTTCCGACCGAGCTTCACCGAGCTTTGGTGCTTTGGTCACCACTCGTCTGTTGAGCTTGCTGCACAACAGATGGACAGCATGCCGGGCGTAGGGGAGATTCAGTTGTGGCCGGCGTAGTTCGAACGGATTACTGGCGATAGAGGACTTATGAAACCGCGACAAATAGAAAGTACCGTTCTGCTCTGTGTGTCCGCGATTTATTCACCGCTTGCGAACCGTGCCCCCCCCCCACCAAAACTCCGACCTATGTAAGCTCCTTCAACAACCAGGATTTTTTGTTTTAACTCAGTCACATTCACCTGTGGGCGCTCTCGTTCTTTCCCGTGCCTTCGATTTTGTGCACGACTGCGAGCCCCGTCTCAGGACCTATTTTGTCCGCCGTGTACGCTTCCTTCACACCCCTGCCAGTGTCCGTGCATTTCTTTCTAATGCACTTGAGCACATTTTCGAACGCCTCAAAAGTGCTTGGCGCGACACCTTTCCTGTCCTCTCTGCATAGGGTCAACGTGTACGTACGAGCAAAAAATGTATGAAGGCTTGTTTTCTTGGGCGTGCAAAGTACAACGCACGAATCGCATTGAAAGGTGATAGCACTCTCAACTCAGACGCGAATAATCGACTGTGATAATTGATAGCGGGGCGGAGTCCACCATCAGAAGCCCAGCAATAGGAGCTTCTCGCAAATCAAGGGTTACCGGTGATGCATAGGGACGTACCGATAGAATGGTCTGCCCCCTTCTGCCACGCATTTGTCGTGCAAGGCCTTGAACTTGTCCCTCGTAGCAATAAGCTTCTGTGGAAGTTCCTTAGGCGTGAAAGTCCGGATGTACTTGGCGTAGGAAAGGGTGAGCGCCTTTTGCATAGCCTTTGCTACCGTCACACCGCTCTCAACCAGGCTCATGGAGACTCTGAACACGTCTTTCTCGCATCGCTGCGCCAGGCATTGTCCTACCTCCCTATATAGCGAGAACGATACGCAGGTGCGGAATGAGTCAGTTGGGTGCAAACCTTTTCATATGTTCGTTTGCAACAGCTAGTACAACAATAAAGTAACCTTTTACAGATAACATGCGGGAGTCTAGTTAGCTGCGAGATATTTGTGGACTGCTAACGAAATTCAGTTTCGCGATGCGCGTACTTCGAGAAATCACACCTCGAAAATTCCGCGTGAAGTGGGTGCGAGCTGAAGACCGACGTCGTCAGAATCTGCCCCTTGTGGAAGTTGTCCCCGTATGGTGCCCTCGTCACACCCGGGAAAACTATGGTACAGACGTGATCCTCGGGGCGGTTCAAGCCATCGCAGCACGTGTCAGCAAATATCGTTTTTAGCTCCCCCTCTTTACCCAAACGCGTAAACCGCCTGTTCAGCCTGGAATGATCGCCGACGGTGAAGGACGTACATCGGATAGTTGGACGCGGACAAAGTGACACCCGGTGACTAGGTCGGCTACTGCTTGCGTTAATTGAGCCGTAGAACAGAAATCCGCAAGCCAGTCAGACATACGGCATTTAACTCGGCCATGTATGTACTCACGCCATAAGCATCGGCAGTATATGTCCCCACTTGTCCGACGCCACCGACGCGTACGATAGGATGTGGCCGAGCTCTCCAAGCGCAAAAACCATGCACTTGGCTTCGCTGAGACATTGCGATGCTATATCGAATGTTGCGTCGATTGAAAGCGACGCTCCCGCGGATCGGCTGCAAAGCAACGCCTCTAGATCAAATCCGAGTTTACTATGGCCGAAATTATAAGTACCGATTTGATTGAATTTGAGTACCTCAACCGTTCCCAAGTTTTTGTGTTTCTTCCCCGAATCTCACCGCAGGAATCCATCAGACAACATCAGACAACATGAAAAACACAAACAACGTCACAACACCGCCTAGCATCACAAGCAGCAGCGGGCCATACCACGCGGCGTGTGGCAGGTCCGCCGTGTACTACTGTGGCTATTCATAGTTGCTTTATCAGACGCTTGCATCTGTCATCAGTCACTACCATTTTCCACCTTTCTCTCGTCTCTGCTGCTGTGCTGTGTGTATGTGCGGCGTGTTGCGCCTCTGGCGTGTGCCGTGAAAAATAATGCATGGTATGATATGATATGTATTAATTTGGATCTTTGTATTTTTGGTCAAAAGGTCTCGGTGCCCGATTTTGGATTTAAAGGCGTGAGATCGACCCTCGGCGAATTGTTATTTTCACTTTTTTTCCTCTATTTTTATTGTGTACAGCAGTAGTATTATACGTACTCAGACACCACAGACTTTATTTTTACCCATCCACCGGAGGATAATAAAAAAACAACAACAGCAACCGACAACACACGAGCACTGCAGTGCTACAACCACCTGGTTACACAACGCTATACACGCTTGCCGTCCGCCAGCAGAGCAGGAAGCAAGATCACACGATTTCGGTAGTTTCTCCGTGTTGTATTGTTGATGCGCGTCCCTATATATATACTGTACTACGTATCTATCTATTATCTATCTCTTATATATAGTTCGTCTGATGCCCAAAAAACAATATTTTAATCAAGTGATTTTTGATGCCCACTTTATCATAGCAACTTAGAGTGGAGCAAATGCAAATGCAAATGTAAAAAAAAAATCTCCCACACAAGTTCAAAACGCACGCTTCTCCCTACGCCGGCATGCCCGGCACCGTCTTCTTACGTTGCAGGCTGGCATACTGTAGTACAACTCGTACGTGCGCCGTGCTTGTCGTCGTGGCCACAACGATTCGCGGCTGCCCTACGTACGAGTATTGCATGCAGCAGTGCGGTTGCTACTTTTAACCTTTGCTGAGATTGTATCGTTCATCTTGCGCAACAACTCCTGAAGATTTTCCTTCAGTTCTACCAGCGCCAAAGAGTTGGCACATGACCCCCCACGAGAACGGATTTCGGTTCTGCACCTGTTCCTGCCAAAGGTAGCGATTTCTGCTTCAGTCGGGATCGGCTTGCTTGGTCCCTGCGATACCTGCAACTCGGGCTGAGGACCGCCGCTACCTCCGGGGACGCCATTCAAAGCTCCGAAGGATAATCGCGATTTCTGGACAAAAACATCTTCCAGCAACACGTCAGTGGTGGTGCCGCGATATTGTTTATGGTCCGCTCCCGTCTTATTACAAACACACAGATGCTGGAGAACGGCTTCTTTGTACAAACGGGCCGCCTCTTTCAACACTTGCGCTACCTGTACATTACTACTCCGCGATATGGCCAAACTCTCGACAGCCAAAGTGTGCTCGTCAAGGGTCGTAATCGATACGACCTGAAGAGCGGGTTTGTACCTCCTGTTCTTGTCGGCGACGCCGTATTTATTTGGGCTCGGGATTCCTCCGATACATGGTTGCCCGGGTGGCATACGCGGAAGCGTAGCTTTGAAGACAGCAGAAGGTGGTGCGAAGAGAGGCGCAGCGATAAGTGATCTTGGGGTTACGAACTTGGCTCACACGCTGTTAGTATCGCCTTTGTCGTACTATAGTGGTGGTGCTTCTTCGACGGGTAAACCAAGCACGGTCTATTTGGGGATACTTCGAACGGCACTGCTCACCTGGCTTTTGCACCGCAGGCCTGCCGCCCAGGCCTGAACCCTCCACGTCACCTGATCCCGACCCACTCGTGCACTCCATTGCTACTGCGCTCGACCCCGACGTTGTGTCCGCCACTGGCCCGCTCAGCACACCACGACAACATGCTTCTCCGGTTGTGTCTACACCCTTCGACAAGAGCTGGCCCGTGCTCGGTTCAGGTTGCTCCCCGTTGGCCTAACGAGACGGAGGCAGAGCACCCCCTGCCTCGCCCAGCGCTGTCCTGTTGGCAGGGCCCCAACCCAAGGCCCACACCGCGCCATCTTCGCCCTCCAATTGACTTTCGCCTGCACGAGGATACAATATTCAAGGAGAAAGAACTACAGTTGCGAACGGACGATACGAAACAAACTATACTCAAGGAGAAAAAACTAGACGGTAGTTACAAAAAATGCTATGACTTCGCATGTAGTCATGGTACTCGGTACTGCAGATACTGTGGTAGTCTCCCGCCGAATTTAGCCGCATGTGCTTCACCTACCTTCCGCACACTCGTCTGGGTACTCCACCGCAAAAGTTTTGCTGGGCTGTTTCGCACTCTTGTCGTCGATGCCAAGGAGCTTGGCACACTCTTCCCGCTCTGCATCCCGAAAGTTCCGAAGGTACGCGTGGCCCATGCACTCCTGCCACTCTTCTTTCACCTGAACACGTTTGGTGCGCGCGAAAAGTAAATGACGAGGCGCTCCCTCATAGTTGCGGTCGCTATAGGTAGTACAGCGGTCGCTAGAAACTCACGCGGCAGGAGCTTGTAACCGTCATTAATTTGGGTGCGGGACCATGATGGCGGGCGCTTCAGGAAACTCGAAAGGGATCCCAATTGTTTGGTGCCGTCAAAAACAGAAACGCACATGCGGTAGTAAATATTGAGGGCGCCTACATTCTATTACGACCGAACGGTTACCGTCGGGGCTGTGCGTGCATCCCCTCCAGGGCAAGGGCCGTTCACGTTGGTCCACAACTTCTCCAACCGCTGTAGCTCCCAGTACTTCCCTGCGATGAAGTCTTGTCGGAAGATGCCGCGGTGTTGCTCGATCTGCAAATTGTGGTCGAAAACAAAATGGGGGATCTCCCGTTCCAACCGAGTTTCACAGAGCTTTGGTGCTTTGGTCACCACTCGTCTGTTGAGCTTGCTGCACAACAGATGGAAAGCATGCTGGGCGTAGGGGAGATTCAGTTGTCGCCGGCGTAGTTCGAACGGATGGCTGGCGATAGAAGACGCTTTGAACCGCGACGAATAGAGAGTACCGTTCTGCTCTGTGTGTCCGCGATATATTCACCCCTTCCGAACCGTGCCCCCCCCCCCCCATCACAACTCCGACCTATGTAATCTCCTTCAACAATCAGGAGTTGTTTTTTTAACTCAGTCGCATTCACCTGTGGGCGCTTTCGTTTTTTTCCGTGCCTTGGATTTTGTGCACGACTGTGAGCCCCGTCTGGGGCCCTATTTTGTCCGCCGTGTACGCTTCCTTCACACCCCTGCGAGTGTCGGTGCATCTCGTTCTGATGCACTTGAGCACATTTTCGCACGCCTCAAAAGTGCTTGGCGCGACACCTTTCCTGTCCTTTCTGCATAGGGTCACCGTGTACGTACGAGCAAAACATGTATGAAGGCGTGTTTTCTTGGGCGTGCACAGTGCAAAGCACCAATCGCATTGAAAAGTGATAGCACTCTCAACTCAGACGCGAATAATCGACCGTGCTAATTGATAGCGGGGCGGAGTCCACCATCAGAAGCCCAGCAATAGGAGCTTCTCGCAAATCATGATTTACCAGTGATGCATAGGGGCGTACCGATATAATGATCGGCCTCCTTCTGGCACGCATTTGTCGTACAAGGCCTTGAACTTGTCCCTCGTAGCAATGAGCTTCTCTGGAAGTTTCCTAGGCGTGAAAGTCCAGATGTGCTTGGTGTAGGAAGGGGTGAGCGCCTTTTGCATAGCCTTTGCTACCGCCATGCCGCTCTCAACCAGACTTATGGAGACTCTGAACACGTATTTCTCGCATCGCTGCGCCAAGCGTTGTCCTACCTCCCTATATAGCGAGAATGATACGCAGGTGCAGAATGAATCAGTTGGGTGGAAACCTTTTCATATGTTCGTTAGCAACAGCTAGTACAACAACAAAGTAACCCTTTACAGATAACATGCACCAAAGCCATGCGGGAGTCTATTTAACTGCGAGATATTTCTGGACTGCGAACGAAACTCAGTTTCACGATGCGCGTACTCCGAGAACTCGCACCTAAAACAGTCCGCGTGAAGTGGGTGCGAGCTGAAGACCGACGTCGTCAGAATCTCCCCCTTGTGGAAGTTGTCCCCGTATAATGCCCTCGTCACACCCGGGAAAACTCTGGTACAGACGTGATCCTTGGGGCGGTTCAAGCCATCGCAGCACGTGTCAGCAAATATCTTTTTTTGCTCCCCCTCTTTGCCCAAACGCGTAAACCGCCTGTTCAGCCTGGAATGATCGCCTACGGTGAAGGACGTAAATCGGATAGTTGGACGCGGACAAAGTGGCAGACGGTGAATAAGTCGGCTACTGCTTGCGTTGATTGAGCCGTAGAACAGAAACCCGCAAGCCAGTCAGACATACGGAATTTATTTGGCCATGTATCTACTCACGCCATAAGCATCGGCAGTATATGTCCCCACTTGTCCGACGCCACCGACGCGTACGACAGGATGTGACCGAGCTCTCCAAGCGCAAAGACCATGCACTTGGCTTCGCTGAGACATTGCGTTGCTATATCGAATGTTGCGTCTATTGAAAACGAGGCTCCCGCGGATCGGCTGCAAAGCAGCGCCTCTAGATGTGGTGCGATCTGCATGAGGAAAAGTGTAACCGACCAGGAGGGAGTGGCGGGTAAAGAGAGGACAGGCGATGATATCGTGATATATCGTGCTTAGTGCAACATGAGCGTTTTCTCCAAATCATCAGGCTTACACGACACTACTGTACTCTGACAGGTATCGATTTAAGCATTACGTTATTTTGAGTCTTACATCCTCATACTTATGGTTGCAGTAGCTCTCGATAGTGTTCCCTGACGGGAGGGGAGAGCGCCGGGGAGGAGTTCGGGATAATTTTCCACTCAAGCCACGTTCCCCCTCAGCCTGCATGAAAGCGACACAACTTATCACATTGTTCCTCTCACGCTCATGGTACACCTGGTGGGGGAGGTGTTGCGGGAAGCTATGCTTGGATTCGACGTGAATAAGATGGTCCAAGATTTAATGTCGTTTGCGCGGTTCACCAGCCTTCACCTGCTCTACTTTCAACACACGCACTCCATTGTTGACATCGTGTCTCGCTTTTTTCGCGCACGCGCGTTGAAATCGTACATCCAACAGAAACTGTCGATACACAAACCTCCGCCCCAAACATAATATTTCCCCGGTAGCGTACCTGCGTGATGTCCCGTCGGAGGGAGCTCGTTGACATACTGGCGAGGACCGTCTTGTCCAGAAGAGTATGCTCAGCTCCACCTCTCCTGAACAAATCGAAAGGATAAGTTGTCCTGAATACGGTCGGTATGCCCTTCATGTACATGTATGGAGTGTAAACGGCGCGTTAACGGCACCAATACGTATTATGAAAGCTCAACGTTTTAAGCACTCAAAAGCAAAGGAAAAATCGATCATAACCCAGAAGTTACCCGTAATCCATGACCGAAAAACTCCGGCCTCCGCTCAGAAGGGTCTTGATCACCGACGGTGCGATGGAAGAAAGATCTCCCCTCCGCATGCGTTGCTGCTCGTCGTCCGTTAGATCTCGCAAGTGTCCGCTGTCGTACACCTTCGGAAGGGTTTCAGCGGTCTTGTCCGTCATGGCCGTGATCACATTCGTCTTCACCCCCGGGCACCCAGGATTATAGCAGCGATGGCGATGTGACGTAACAAACAGGTTCTTCCCGCTTATGGAGTGCACCGCTCGTGCCTGAACGGAGGTGTAGGACACGCGAGTGCAATATGGTACAGCAGTGCACAAGAACGAATAACATATCATCAGTAGTACCGAGCCATGGAACCCTAAACGCTCAGCTGCAGGTAGCGTTAAGGTTTGCACGTCACATTGTTCATACCGGGGAACCTGGTATACCACACCTTGGTAGTTATTTGGAAGCTGGCTCATGAGATATTCCTGATAGACAGGAGTGGTTTATTGCTACAATAGTACACGGCTGTTTCTGGGATGACTAGTACAAGGCGCTTCGCGTAGCGGGCGGTTCCGCCCACTTCGCTCGCTCACGACAAAGAATGGAACGGAACAGATGGTCCGAAAAATAAGGTGCAAACAGGCGACTTGCAAATGCCAAGAGCTCCATACCCCATCAAGGACAACAAAACCGGGCGCCGCATGCATGTGCTCATTTTGATATGAACGAAAGATAATGTACAGCACTGTAGCGCTGCGCTGCTGCGATGACCTGACCTGGGTGGGCCTGTTTTATATTCGACCGTGTATGTACTGTAATATTTTGTTCATACCTCGTACATATGACACCTGGCATAGAGGGAAAGCCACAGAATCGCACAGCATAGCACAGCACGGAACCCCACTCGCACCACACGGCAGTGCACAACACGGCGCTGCGCTGCGCTGCTGGTATGGCCTGCGCTGCGCTGGTGAGCCAGCGCTGCACTTGGCAGCACTGCTGAGCTGGACACGGCACTGTGCTAGGCTGTTGAGCTGAGTTGGGTGTGGTTTTCGAACAATCACCATAAAGGAAGAAATCAAACGAAGGCAGGAGCGTTCCGCAAACAGTACAAGGATACGGTGTTTGAGTGGGAGCTCTGAGAGGCCAGGGATGTGCCAATCGAGCCCGCTCAGGAACAAGACAAAGACAACTAAGTATATGTACTTGTGCGTAACTTTACAACTGCTTTATTTCGGGAGTTTTCGCACCTTTGTCCAGCTCCGCTCCGACGCGGTGTTCTTGTTGGATTCGCACGACGGGCACGCCAGTCGCACCCCGATCGAGTTGCCCTGTTCATCTTTTACGCAGTGTTTCTCGTCCTTCAGCAGAGAGGCCCTGCAAAAAACCTGGTAAAGGGCAACGAGTCATGCAACTCTCGGATTACTGAAAATTCGAAAAATAGGCCAGCACTACAGTGGTAAGTGCTCCATTTTGAATATTTTGAGCCAAATAGGAAAGCGCCTGGAGTGTTGCAGTTTGTACCCTTCTGTCGAAAAACAAAAAGACACGTACCGTAGTGGGCAAGGGGGAGACGAGCCAACTTCGTTACCCCGGGTCCAAGTTACATCTATTAATAGGAGAGCAAAAACTGAAGGGCGAAGGTATCACATAAATGGGAAGGAAAAAAAAACTCCGGCTATACTCGGAGTATCGAGTACTTTTAGTACTCTTAGTACTGAGAGTTTGCCAGAGTACCGGTGGCCTAAATACTAAGAGTGCTGGGAGTATGAGCAGTGCGGAAGGTCCAAATACTGCGAGTACCGGGAGTATGATCAGTACAGAACGCGGTGTACAAGCAGTACCCACAGCATCGAACTCCGAGTACTTGGAGTATCAGGCAGTATCCGCAGTACATAACCTCGAAACTCTGCGAGTACACGGAGCGTTTTTGGTCGAAAATGCTCTAATTATACTGGGAGCTTATACTTCTAGGTTCTGGGAGCATCTGTGAAACGCGGAATGTTGCAAACGCCAGCCACATGCTCCCAGCACCTGGGGGTAAGGACGGCCAAAACAATTAAATGATGCACAGATGCTCCCAGTATCCGCAGTACATAATCTCGAAAAACTTTGAGTACTCGCACTATCAGAAGCACATAAACCCGAAATATCTCTCTAGGATTAGGAATCAGGAAAGACACTTGGTGTACTGATGTGGTTGGGTAGAAAGAACGGGTTTAATGTGAAGACAACACACACTGCGAGTAATGCTAAGGTGTTTTTTCTCGAAGATACCTGGCTTTATTCCCGGGTACTGGGAACATCTGTGGAACCTTGACACACTTACCAGCTAGCAGGGGTTGGAGACAAATGAGCCCAGTCTAAAACCGATATGGGTGCGCGAACCAACCTCGCGCAAGCAAAAAAGTGGAAAAAGCGGGGGTAGGAAAGCAACCCCCCCCCCCCCCGTGGACTACGCCTACGACGGAAGCGCAGAAACAGTCAACTCTACTTCCGAGTAGATTTGTCACAAAAAACACGGGCGCAGGTACACAGGGGTTAATACGGCGGGACGTACTGTAGTAATCAGAACCAAATATGCCTTGCAAAAATACTGGAATGTATAGGTTTCGTGTGCGTGATGGGTCCTGATTACTCTGGTCCCCCGCAATATTACATCTAACGGTCGTCAATTTACCAGTGCGACTGAGTACAAGTCATTTCAGCCCCTGGTATCCTTGAGACTCGAGAGTACTCAGTCATTTCAGCTACTGGTACCGTGGGCACTCGCGAAGGTTCAGTCGTTTCAGCTTCTGGTACGCTGGGAACTCGCGAGGACTCAGTTCATTTCAGCTTCTGGTACCCTGGGGACTCAGTACTTCAAGACGACTCGGGCTCGCGAGTCAGTGGCTTAACCCACCCAGAACAGAAACAAGTTATCCCACACTAATTCCAAGTAATTCGTCCCCAAAAACGGGGGACCGGGTTAAGTCCCATGGCTGGTACTGGTACATACTCTAACGACCTTTGTGGAACTATATTCATACGTACGTATAACGTATAATACATCAGTACAGCAGTACGAACTGCTGTGAATCTCATACATACGTACAGCAGTACTCGTACCAGGTATGAATAGTACCTGGTTCCGGTTGTATCAGGTCTGGTATATATCATGCGATACGAGTACACGTTGTTTATGTTACAAATCATACCGCTACGTATTACCATACATGACTATTAATAGTCTATACACTACCGGCCCTCTCATAAGAAAGTGCCCCACAAGAAACTCAGCCAAAACATTACGGAGGGGATAAGAAAGTCGACAGTTATTATACTGAAGTTAGTGTGGGACACACCCCTTTCTAAAATAAGAAAATCAGCCTAAGCCCGATTTCTGGTTTCTTATGAGCGGGCCGGTACTGTACCTGGACTGCCGTTTCCCGTGCGGAACTGCTCTCACCTCTGGAACCAAGAGCACGAGCGTGCCGCCCACTACGAACTCCTCCAGAGCCTTGCGCTTTCCACCCTCTGTCCAGCCACCAGACTCCTTATGCCTCCTTGCTCGATTTTCGGGACGCCCTAGTGGGATATATGGCAAAGAATTGTGTTGGGAAAATTCCACTGGGTCCTCTGCCGAGGAGAGCCCCCCATCGTCGAGCGGGAACGGTATCCGAATGGAATGCCTTCCCAGTACCCTGGTGACGATATCATCAACCTCCCGAGTGCCCCATGATGCATGCCGCTGTTTTCGCATCGTCAAGAAACGAGAAAGGTCTTCGTCTGTGGGAGTTGGTACCTCCAAGTGAGGGAAACAGCCCCTCAACGTCGCCTTCTCTGCGCAAACACCGCCAGCGGTAACGCCAGCGTATCCACGCCTCCTGACGCGACGGATACCGTCTGACCCCGAAGCATCTGGGGCAACTTCGACAGAAGCAGGCCCACCTCTCGACCTCTTCGCGCTTCGACCCATCGGTCCTGAAGCGCATGTCCCTTTCGCCGAGGGATCCGCACAAGCAGGATCGTCAGCACAAGCAGGTTCGCCTGACGACCCAGCGTCTACACCAAGACCAACACTGGTGGTGTCCGCTGGCCCTCCAGAGCACGAACCTTCCGGCAACAACGATTCTTGGAGGGAGAGCACCGTCTGTTGCCAGTGCATGAGGCAAATGCCATCGTACTGTCTTCGGCGAGCATTGAAATAGGAACCCCGCAGCGACCCTGGGGGAAACCATGGACCCGGGTCGCCTCCAGCAAACGCTGCTCCTATCGTGCAAGCTCCATCTCTGAACATGCACTTGAATCGCGAGGTGCACGGCGTAGGCTCGAATACGGTCAATTGCCCCTGTCCCGCCATCTCAGCTACGATGAAGGTGGGTTAGGTGCGGTGTGCAAGGTGGTGACGTAGTACTCGTAGTCACCTCCGAGGGCAATCGCGCCGCAACTCAGCCGGCCAGCCAACCCTGTCCAATGATGCACGCCCATGTATTAACGTACCAGCAACAATATGGTGGGCCGCGGCCCAGCGGCGCAATTGCCCAGAGTATAAAAAGGACACCAAACCCATTGTTTGGTAGTACTTTTTGTCGCCGTCGGTAGATCCAACTCCTATCAACTAGTAAAAAATTCCCCCCACTATCATATATTAGCCGAAACAGGCTAATAAGAAGTCCAGGGTGGGATTTAGAGGAAAATAAGAAAATCATGAGTCGTTATCTTGAACGTAGTGTGCGCTATTTTTTACTGGCGGCACACGCCCGTCGGTTCGTGTCGCACTATTTTGACTCGCCGTCGGTTCGTGTTGCATATTGTTTTACTTGATTCAAGTAGGGTTTCATACGCCTCGATCACCTATAAAAAGGGAACAGGGGGCATCATGAGAGGTTCGTCGGTACATGTCGTTTTCTGCACGAGGCCAGCCCCGCCCGCAGCTAGCAGCAGCGTGCACGGAGCAGCTCCAGATGGAGCCAGCCTCTGACGAGTAGGACAAGGGCTTGCCATGTACATCACCAGAGTAAAAAGCGTGCCCCCCTGAGAGGTGTGTGGCAAGAACTCGAGGTATCATACGACTACCCGTACGTAAAAATGAGCACAAGTACAAGCAAAACACACGAGGCCAACAAAGACGATGACGACAACATCCTTAAACCTAATGAGCTTGAGGCTGCTGGTGCTGCTTGCTGCTGTTGTTGCTGCTGCTGCTGTGAGGGTGAGAACGCCCTCCCCGCGACCGAACGAGCGTCGAATAGCACTCGGAAAAGAGGCACCTGGGAGGCAAGGGGAATAAAAACACTTGCTGTATAAATCCAAAGCTCGGAATTGGGGACACTGCCAGATCGATTTTTTAATATAGTTTTTGTACGATGGACGTTTTGTGGTGCTTTCAGCAGCGATGAAGAAGATTCCTTGCGCCCTTTGCTTGATATCTCATACACCCCGATGATTTGAGCTGAGTTGAAGTATGGTATGGATGGCTCTCGAGGTTTTCTTTTGAATGCGGTTACTAACTCGCTGGTCATCCAACTATATATAGCGCTCGTGGTGGCGGCATTGCTGAGGGCACCTCAAGGGGGGAAAAACGCGAAAATCTTTAAAGCTACAACCATCCGCGACAAAAACGCCGGGGAAAAAAACGAATCCTTTTCCTTTTTTTTAATTGTTTTTTGCAGATGCGCCGGTATTAAAAAATCGCCCTGAGCGGGCGGTTTTACGGCGGCTGCATTAATTACTGCTGGTCTTCCACCTTGACCGTTGACTCGTTTTTGCTTTTGTTTTCCGCTTTTGTTTTTCACGCGTATCCTGCGTTTGTACACCATCTTCGACTTTACACTCAAAACCTAAAGTCTGTTCGTTTTTAGGGTTTGTTTTTGGGTTTTGTTTTTAGGTTTTGTGTTCCCCATTTGTACGCCCCCCCCGGCAAATATAAAAACGAAAGAAAAAACTGAGTTTTCGGGATCTCTACTGCTGTTTTTTGCTGTTTGACCAATGAGGCTTGATTGTTCTTTAGTTCTGCTTTTCGTTTTTATTCTCATTTTTTATTTTCATTTTTTATTTGCTCGTTAAGACGGGCCCTAAGACCAACTATTATGGGAAAAATTATGTTTGGGCTCCAGGAACCGATTTCTAGGCCCAATATACCCGTTTTACTCGGTTGGACAGTCAAAAACACCGATACACTCCTCAAGATCCACCCCGTAGTTTTCGAGGGCTTTCTGGATCAGTTCTCCGTTTTTCTAGGGGATCTCGTTTTGATTTTTGGCGCAACTAATCAGTTTCCAGAAATTAGTCTGGTTGGTCAGAAATGGGGCCAAAAATGATGGATCTTTGAGGATGTTTGGCTAATGTTCATCATGTCCTCAGGGTGGATCTTATTGAACAAACAAAAAATGAAAATAAAAAATGAAAACGACGAACAGCCTTTTGTTTTTTGTTAAAAAACCGCAGTTGAGTCCAAACAACAGCCAACTTTATCTGAAAAACAAATCGAAAATGCTCGCAAAAACTCGTGGTGCAACTTCTTTTTTGAATCACGGAATAGTTCAACCGCCACCGCATACGGACTCGAGGCGAATGCACCCAACGACGCAGCTGGACAAACCCAACTCGCACGTGCGAGGCACCCCTGAGAGCATGCGGTGCTCGTGGTCCAACCCGCTCCCTCAGGAAGGCCCTGGAAGTTGTGTTTGGGTCCTCGCCGTTTGTCGGCAGACATCGGGCCGCTCTTTGGCACCCCCATCGCAAAATATATCGCCACAGACACCTCCTGGCCCTCTGGTTTCTTGCATAGGCACAGCTTGGTTATACCCAACCGATATATGATGGCTTTGATGGCGCACAAGCCCTGCAGCAGCCCCATGCATTACTGCACCCACCGTGCGCTTGCGAACAGGTAATCCTATGTTCCTCTTAGACCTGGCGATGATATCCCATAATCAGATAATATTGCACCCCTTTTCATTAAAATTAAACCCTCTGGCAATAAAAGAAAACGGGAAAAAAACTGTGTGTTCGGCATCTCTACTGCTTTTTTTTGCTATTTGACCAATGAGGCTCGATTATTCTTTAGTTCTACTTTTCGTTTGTATTTTCATTTTTTATTTTCATTTTTTATTTTAAGACGGGCCCTCAGAACTGGCAACTTGGACGAACAGTCAAACTACGATCCTGGAGAAACGAAAAAATACGTCACAGAAAGCTCTACGAAAACTACGGGGAGCATCCTGACGAGTCTATCGGTGTTTTTGGCCGTGCCGCCGAGTAAATCGCGGATTTTTGGCTAAAAACTCAGTTCTGAGGGCCCAAAAATTGTTTTCCCGTAAACTCGATGAACTTGGTCGTGAGATAGTCGGCTGGTGCGTGGTGGACTGTTGGGCCGTTGTGGTCGAACAGCCCGGCCATTTTCGGGTAGGTGGGTGTAATAATCGGGTACCTCTTGGGGGGTGAGTAGCCAAAATCGGGTATACCCGATAAGTTTGTTGCCAGCGTCGGGTGGAGGCCGGCGCTGGCCAATTGAGATGGCGCCCTGGGGTCGTCGCGGTCACTAAAATACAATGAATGGTATCCCGTTTTGGCCACAAACCCATCGGGTATACCCGATTTTGGCCACTGCTCAATAAAAAAACTGTGAAAATATGGATCTCCAGAACTTCGGTCAGAATCGAAATCGTCCCGTAACTTCGCGACTTAGCGGCTTTTACACTAATTTCAAGATAAAAGCCCAGACGTAAAAAAATCGAAAAAAAAAAAAAAAAGGCCACTGCTGTACGTACAAGGGCTGTGCATCCATGCCGGCGTTTTGTTTACACTGCTGTACGTATACGTAGTTATAGCGCGCAGAGGGGCGTACAAGGGCTGCGCACCCATGCCGGCGTTTTGTTTGTACGTACAAGGGCTGTGCATCCATGCCGGCGTTTTGTTTACACTGCTGTACGTACAAGGGCTGCGCATCCATGCCGGCGTTTTGTGTGTGTCCGCTGTACGTACGTACGAGTCGTACTGCTGGACTGCTGCTGCTGCTGTTGTTATTGCTGTTGTAGATGGGTTATATAAGGACTACTACTATTAATGCTGTACGTACTGGTGCCGCTGTATACTGATTTCACTCTGCTGTTGTTGTAGATTGTGAATGGGTGGATCGGTTGGTGCGTGTGTGTGTCGATCGGTTGGTGCGCACGTACGTGGTTGGGTGGGTGGGTCGGTGGTTGGGTGGGTGGGTGTGAGTGATGTGAGTGGATGTTGGTAAGTATGTGTGAGAGTGGGTGGGTGGGTGGGTGGGTGTGGGTGGGTGGGTGTCGGTGGGTCGGTTGATACGTGGTTGACTGCGTGTGTGGATCGTGACCCAGTTCTTATTTTGTATTTTTGTTTCTGTCCGCTTTATACCGGCCCCGCCCTGGCGTGGTTCGGGGTACCACTAGTTTGAAATAATACTCGTAGTACGTATAGTAAATCGGTCGTACATTTGGGAAATTATTATGTCGAGAATAAAACCAAGAACACTCACACCACAACCCGGCCCAAAGACAAAACATGGCATCAAGCATGGACGTTGTGGAGGTGGAGGATCCCGGCGGATCTGCTTCGGCGCCTCAAGCAGCGCCAAAGCAATCAGCCCCGGTTCCTGCTCCTATTGGCACTGTTCTCGCGAATGTTATACTCATACTCGAAGAAGACTTTTGATTATACCCTTTTCAGTCGTTGTCTCCAGCGTGTGTTCCCGACCGTGTTCCCAACAATTCCCGACTGCGTTTCCCGATCGTATTCCCGACCGTATTCCCGACCCGGTTCCCGACCCATTCCCGACCCATTCTCGACTTATTCCCGACCTATTCCCGACCCGTTCACCGATCATTTCCCGTACCGCCGAAAAATGTTTCCCGTACCGTACCGTACCGCCAAAAATCGGTTCCCGTCCCGTCCCGTACCGCCAAAGAATCGTGTCTTCCCGTCCAATCCCGTCAACCAAATGGTTTCCCACCTTCCCGTCCCATTCCCGTCCCGCGGTAAACAGACGGGAACATTTTCCCATACCGCCCCTCGGGAAGACCCAAAAAAAAATCCGCCTGCGGCGGGCAAAACGGTCCCATCCCGTACCGCGCYGTGCCTTCGGCACCGCGCGTACCCCTGGTA
>MEHQ01003457.1:0-18334 GCA_008828725.1 Saccharina japonica
ACGCAATTACATACCATGGTTGTATGAAGTATTGTGCGAACATACCGAAGTACATTGATTTTTTTTCCCCTTGGGCGGTGAGGAACGTACCTTTATTATTGCGTATACGTAAGCGCGTACGTACGCTATGCACGTACCAGATAATACACGCCATACATGCTTACATAACAAACCTCAGCCGTACAAATAGTAAAGATATTTAGTGATACTTCACCTGCTGTCTTACTGCTTTTCTGTACGCTACATTCAGCAATTGTGCTGCGGTTACTGCTGAACGCAAACTACTATCTCTAGTAGCAATTGTTGGTGCTGGTTCTTGCTGTAGGTACTATTAATCTCAATTGTAGTGCTTCCTGTGCTGCTGATGCTTGCTACACTGCTCGCTGCTACTACCACTGCTGTATACTGCCTAATACATGATGCGATTACGTCTTGCTGCCGTTTGCTATCCGTATTTCACGAGAATGATGGCCATACCTAGCGAACAAAAAATGCCACATAACGTGACAAACCTGACAATTTTGCCAATACTGACATTTCCACAATGTGTGAAATTACAAGGTTTGACAAACGCAAGAAAAGTTGACGTCGTGAATTGTGAGAAAAACAACGTGTTTCTTTTTCATGTGGCATAGGGCCAGTTTGCTTCAACTTAAATGCGTACGTTAGCAACAACCGTTGCTTACGGTTACCGCTGGATGACGAGATTGTCGGTTTTCTGCTGTGTCATGCAGCTTGCGTCAACCCGCGGGGAACACCCCACTCCCCGAAGGGGAGCCTTGTATGTATAGGTACCAAATGGACATTTTCCCGGAATAGTTTCACTTTTCATCTCCGGCCGCGGGTCTTTTCTCGCGCTATCGGCTGCGGGCACGCAGGGGCCCCGCGTGTACACCACGGCGCAAGTGCGGGTCCCGGTCGAAGACCATGGGGCGCGCTCTGGGCCTTCGAAGTCGTGAAATCTGGCAAATAACTCAGGGGAGACGTTCCGATTTGACACCGCCGTGCAGCTACATGAAAAACCTGCCGTACGACTTTTGTTTATCCGTGTGAATTTGCATGGTTCATTTTTGACAAGCTGCATGAAGGGAACGCACACAGCACCCGCCACGGACGAGACAACAAGGATCACACCCACATGGAACGAAGCACACATCTAGAGCCATGCATCAGTAGTAGTTAATACGTTGTTGCATGGTCTGCTCTCCATGGGTTGTGTACAGCAGTAGCAGTTGTACGAGACGCTTCAAAATTTACACGCGCATTCTTCATGTAAATTTGTAATTTGGTTCCAATATTATTTTTYGAATCTACGTAGAGTATACGTACATACATGCACAGAGCACAGATCTACAAGTACGTATATATGTACAGCAGTACAGCAGCAGTAGGAGTGCTACTGCTGCTGTACTTTACGGGAACTGGCGTCTAGTCTAGACTACACACTACAAAGCAGCCAAGGCGCCCCTTATCGAACAGCACAGCGGTACGGCAGAAGAAGCTGCAGGACACAAAGCAGCCAGCCGCTGTTCAGATTGTTGCGTTTGTGGCGGCTGTTGTTGTGTCCTCTGTATGCGTGCGTTGGGCCTGTAGTAAACAGCTACGAGTAGCAGGAGGAATCCAGCAGATCTAGTTGTGACAGCTACGTACGAACAACGAGTACTGTTTTGCTGTGTTCTGTCTTTCATTGTGTATGCGTGTGTGTTTGATGTATGCGATTCCGGCTGGGACAGCATTTGCATCCTCAGCACGGCGTGCGTCCACCTGTGCTTGCACTGCATGCAGCTACAGCGGCATGCGCATTTTATTCTGCCCAGGTTTGCGCAGCAGCCAAAGCCGCCTGAACGTCGTGCGCAGCACCTGTAGCTCTGACTCTGCTGCACTGCGCTATCACGTGCAGGTCACAACTACGAACTGGACCAGGTGTGTATCACGGGCTACGATTCATACTACCATGTATTTCTGCATTCATCTGATTGGCCAAACTTCTTACGTACGTACAAAACTCACATTCTCTCATTCTTCCGAGAATAATCTGACTCTGATTTTAATATCAACCGTGCTTTACAGCAACGATTAAAAACAACAAAACCGCTAATACCCGTCACGGGTATGGATAACACTTCATACTCGCCGAGAATTTGGGCCCAGGGCACCCGGATATCCAGCTGTTCGACGGGCACCCTTAGACGAGTACTCGGCTGCTAAACGCGTACCAGGGTACCCGCCCAAAAGGTATTACGTACGAGTGAATACTCTTATCTAGGACCGGGGCGGGACTCGTCGGCAACAGCTCTGTCATAACTATCTTCTCCCTGTATACTCAGCTGTACAGCGCAGAACAGCTGTGATAACTGCAGTACACTGTGGATCGACTTTAAATCCTACAAAAATAGTAAGATCGACTTCAGAAACAAAACAATCGTTGAGCCTGGACACCAACCTGAGTTTATGAACACCGGGAGCCCACTGTACCTCAAATACGATATCATCTCGTGACAGTTGTTTGGTTAGGAATGGCCGTCGCTACTACTTTTACTGTCTACTATGCCACAGGTTTGCTCCAAAAATTAAACTATGAAGCATTGCGATCTATTTTCACCTTGCGACACCCCCGGGATTTCAAGTGACCAACATCCCGAAGGGGAACCTTGTATATATATACGATCTGTCACGTAGTATTTGAGCTTCAATCAAATCCGTGGCGTGTGTTTGATGATCGCTATCTGGCTCTCGACAGTCTTGTAGGGGTGAAGGTCCGTGTGTTGTGCTTCGAGTTTCAACCTTTCAACAATAATAATGGAAGATGTTCTTGGAATATTCCTCTGGCTCTATAGAATCTTTAACTTTATGATATTCACTGAAACCGTTTCTTCGCCGGATACGCTGCTCACTCGTTCATCCCTCTCCGCGTGGCTTCCGTGGCTTCCGTGGCGTACACTATTGATAAGCGAGGATTCGCTGTCACTTCGCGGCCATTCACTGGTAGCATCACTGCTGGCTACTCGTACTCACTTTCACCACGTGGCATTTCACTAGAAGTTCTCGGAACTTTCGTTTCAGAACTATTAATAATAGCAGTCTATGTATGGTATAGATATATACGTTACATATGTGGAACGTAGACACTGTTATTTAATAACGTACTACAGTACAGTTTTTGTTTTTTCAGTAGTACCAGTCTGGATCACTTTGTTACTGCCTACACCTGGCTTACCATCTACTCGTATAATTAAACTATTATATGTACCAAATTAGTGGACACGTTTCCATAATACTTTCACTTTTCACCTTCCCGGCCGCGCGGTCTTTTTTTCTCGGGCTATCGGCTGCGGGGCACGCAGGCGACCCGCGTGTAACACACGGCGCAAATGCGGTCCCTCGAAGGCCCGTGGGGCGTGCTCTGGGCCTTCAAAGCCGCGAATCCTGGCATGATACATATATATATATATATACAAGGCTTTCCTACGGAGTGTCTTAATATAGTAAGGGCGACGCAAGAAAAACGGGTTCCCTCGCCAGCAGCAGAGCGTCAACATATTGCACAGCAGCAGCAGCAGCAGCAGCAAAAAAAGACAGAAGCAACAACTGCACTGCTTGCAGCTTCACCTAAAACCGAGGAGTGCGGACAAAGCGTTTATTATGTAGACGAAGAAGGAAACTAATACTAAAATCTCGTCTTTTTTTTACCATTCTGCCGCCTGCTGGTCGAATATACACGTAAACACTGGCATATACTTATATGCCAGTGTCTTCCTCTTATTCGTGTTTATTAGTACGTACTTATATGCCAGTGTCTTCCTCTTATTCGTGTTGCTTCGCCCGTGCAGCAGTTATCTGTTCTCTTGGGCACGCATGCTTATCTTCTAGGCGCTTCTGACTCCGTGCATCATTTGTATTATGTTTCATTTCATATTTCGTTTTTATTCCTTACTCTTTGGTTTTTGGCTCGTGTCGTTGTGTTCTCGTACCCGGTACGTTGGCATTTCACTTGCTTTACCCATTCATTTGCGTATATTTTGTTTGGTTTTTCTCTGTCTCACAGTATGTGACCACATCTTTTGTATCTCTCTAAGATTAGGAAACAGGACAGGCAATGGGGGTACTGATGTAGTTGGGTTGTAAAACGCATTTCAGGGTAGAAAAAACGGGTTCCATGTGAAGATAACACACACTGCTGTTTTATACATACCAGTATAAGTAGTGGTACCCCGAACTATGCCAGGGCAGCGCCGGTATAGCGGACAAAAACAAGAAGACAAAATAATAACTGGGCCACGATCCACACCCTATAATGCGATCCATTGATCAGGTAAATTGACACACTATATATATGCCGGCATCCACGCGGAGCCCTTGTAGAAGACAAACAAAATACAAAACGAAAAAAACAGGGCTCGTACAGCAGTAGCAGCAGCAGAAGCAAGCAGCAGCAGGCAGCAGAGGAGAGCACCTGAGCAGGACCTCCCCCCTTGCCCCCCATGTTCTTGTTTCCCTGTGCTACTCTGTCTTGTGTGTTGTACACAGATCACAATGTCGAGGTTTGCTTGAAAGTGTCCATATGGCTGACAACATAAATATATTACAAATACGTCAGTTGTGAGTTCAACCGATTGAACAGTTGATACTCAGCTTTGCGAGCTGCATATAACGTGTGTTCTATGTGTTATTTGTGGTGTTCGTGTGGGATTCGTGATGTATGCCGTGTTGTATTATACTCGTACCCCAAAACTTCGTTCGTACGGGTACGACTTGTTTACTTTTTCTACAATAGGAGCATTTTTTCCTGGGGATTATTTCCTGAAAAAAGCGTGCCTCTTGGGGAAGTGCAAAAAACAACAAGTTATTCGCCGGGCAAGTAACCCTATGGTACAGCACTACAGTATTAATACCTCATAGACCTGTCTGTACACCCGCAACACATTATATTATGTATGATGTCAAGTGAGGAACAAATATTTTTTTTTTGTGTTTTACATGGTCGTACTTGGCGGTTGAACAAAACAGCAGCAGCTACTACTATTAATACTGTGTACCGACACACACTCGGACAGCAGCACATAGCAGCAGCAGCAGCAGTGGCAATTAAGCAGCAGCACCAGCTTTACCGCTGCTGCCAACACCAAAAGCGATGTTAACAGGAGCAGCTTCGCCGCTGCTGACACCAGTAGCTTCTCCGCCAACTGGGGTTGGCGAGGCAGCTGCTTTGACGTCAGCGGCTTTCTTCGCCCGGCGATTAGTGGTAGTTCTCTTTGCGGCAGCGGCGGTGGTGTTCATAATGTGTGCTTTGCAAGAGAGGTCGAGGGTGTTTGTGGAGGTGGAGCTTGTGACTCGCTGAGACAGCTTGTGTCAGGCGAGTAAAAGCGGAGACGAGCGGGTCAAACGGGTGAAACAATAGAATCTTCTGGAACATCAGTCGTTAAAGAGCTGGGCTGTTTCGAATCGACAGCTGTTGAAGGTCTGGACTGCACTGTTTATCAAAGGTTGGGCAGAAAGTTGGGCCGTTTGTCGTGAGAAAGAGCTGTCTTACGGTCCACTCGTAACGACCGACCCCAGTTAACGTAAATGTCATGTTATCTATATATATGTGCTGCTGTAGCGCAGTAGCCGTAAATCTGCCAGCGCAGGCACATTTCTCAGACGTGCCCGCATAAAATGATGATGTTTCTAATGATATAGAGTTTGGTCACGAAGCTGTAAGGCATTCGTTCCCGACGGTGAGCTTATTTTGGCTTCGGCTAACGGCGGCCAATACCCCGACCCGGAACTCCTAACCTTCACCCTAACCCTAACCCTATTGAGAGGCATGCCTGGTTGGTGTTCCACCTGGTCGTTGTGCTTGGGAAGGCTCTATTTTCAGTGCGGGCACATCTAAGGAAGTTCGCCTGCGCGGGCAGATTGACGCGAGCCCGCTGTAGCGCTGTATGTGTAGCAGTATCCTGCGAGGGCTTGCTCAGAGTCATCCTTAACGAACAAAACACTAAATTCGCGATTCGTGACATTTACTAGATCATAATGGCACAATATCACGATTCGTGTGGCTTTTCAGGTATGTTACAGTTGTTTATGTCACGGTTGGTGACATTTTTTGTAGTCCAATAATGGTATAATCAAAGAATCTTTGCGAGTGGTGCGCGAATGGGGCCGGGCCGGGCCAGGCCCGTGATACATTTGCAAGTCACTAGCTGAATCCCGACATAGCCTGTGATATTTCAATCTCCCGCGCCGCCGGTGGTGTGGCCCCGCTGGCGAGATGCCAATCTCACAGGTCGTCTGCCTGGCCTCGCCCGGATTCTCAGGACATTTTGCCTCGTTTTTGTTTGCGCTGTAGTGCCTTCTCCTCGATTTTTCGAGGCCGCTACGTGCTCGTTCGTCAGCGTCCGGCGGGTGCTCTCCGGAGCCGCTTGCTGTCCACAATCGGTGTGCGCAGCAGATTCAGCTGTACCAGGTATGCCCTTATACCGGTCTTATAGGATATACCGTTGGGTTGCGTGGATTACACACGAAGTACCTTTATCATGCGCATTTACTACAAAACATTGTCGCAGATTGTGATTTCGCTTTTTTTAGGTTAAAACACAAAATGGTGCCCAAGATTCACGAGTTGTTCTTCGTGAATCTATTTCACATAACAAATCACCATTCAACACCAATATAGTAGTAGTAATAGTTGGTGCCTGCAGTTCATAAATTATGTGTCAAGAAAAATGAGCTCAGATTGGCACGAACGATATAAAACTTCGTTGTACTGCTGTACGTAGAAACACAGCTTATCAGTGTGGAATGGTTATTAAATCCTACACAAACTAGTTAGATCGACGTCGGAGACAAAATAAGTCGCTGATCCTGGACACCAAACTGAAGTTTCTTAACACCGGGAGCCCACTATTGTACCTCAGATACGATATCATCTCGTGACATGTATGGCCGCGTCGCTACAACGGTTTCCTTTAGACCATAGAGCAGTCGAATATGTCACATGTTTGCTCCCAAAAAGGGGACTATACGTAAAGCTGTATGTATGTATGTGCGATATCTTTTTAACTTGCGACACCCCCAGGATTTCAAGTGACCAACATCCCGAAGGGGAACCTTGTATATTATTACCATGTAATACGTAGCAACTGGATATTATTATTAGTATCATGTGCACAAGGTTTCTGCGCAAACCCGTCCTTCCGACGAATGCTGGCAACCACGATTAATACCAAGCAAGGTCTTGTGGAGTCGCTACTACCTGTACATTGAGCGGTTTCCACACTACTGTAACCCCAAAAAGCAGTTAGTACCACCATTGACAAGGGCTGCGCACGGATCCGGCGTTTTATATTTGTTGTCCGCTAAAATATATACAGGCCCCGCTCTGGCATAGTCCGGCGTACAGCTACGTGTCCAAAATATTTTACTATGCAAACAATGATACGAGCAAACATGAAAAGCAGTCCTACTTCTACTGCATTGTACTACAAACTACTGTCTCTACTATATCTACTACAGTATACAACCACTACATACCACTACGGCAATATGAATTATCTACTATACTACACTACTACCACTAGAACTACTTCTACTACCACTACCAGCATGCCTCTACCGCCTCCCCGCTGCGGCGTCCTGCTACCCTGACTGGTGTTTACTATAAGAATGGTGAAGGAAATGCGTAATCACGTCGTCTACTAACCATTCGACAGCAAGTAGGCGTCCTTCTAACGCCCACTGCCAGCCACTACCAAGGTCTTGGGCTCGCTTCATTGATCGGGCAGCGTCATCCGCAAAGTCCTTGCATATACACGTACTCCGAATATAAATAGCTAAAAAAATAAGGATGTGGGGTGGGTGGATGTAATATAGCTCCGCGGTCTATCGTGCCCAGTGCCCAGCCCCGTAAATATGGTGCTCGGTTCGATTCCAGGGTATACATATAGCTGCGACGACTTTATTTTTTCAAACGACGATTTTTGATCGTGGGGTGGGTGGATGCAATACTACTACTCTTCTCGTGTGGCGGTATCAGTTACCAGCCGTTGTTATAACTACTGTACAGTACTTGTTGTATATTACTGCATTAATGCTGTATGTGTATATCATCGCGTAAGCACTGCTTGACCTGGGAATAATTCTGCAACTAACTACTCGTCGCCGACAGACTTGACAGGTTCCTGATAGAAGTCAACAACGTTTTTCAAATACTGCACTCGCCGTTGGTTCACTTTGAGGAAGCCCGAATAAAATCACTGAAATCTAGTCCCAATCATCCCGTCTGTGCTGCTATTACGAAACACAGCGCAGAAGGCAACCCAAAGCCCCCGAAATAACACGCCGCAAACTGCCTACGCTGCGGTTCTTGGAAGCGGTTTTTACTTTTAGCAATTTTCGGTTAAAACCGCGCGGTTTCCGTTTGAATGTTCGATTCCATATACATGAGTGCTGTGTTCGACTACAGTAGTAAAGAGTAAAACGATACTACAGCAGTCACCGGCAACGTATACTTTACATAGCACGTATATATATTGTTTTAAGTAGGTTTAAGCAGGTTGTTCGTGGTATGGGGGGGGTATAGTCCATCAATTTAGCGAAAGGAGCAAAATAATACACAGTAGCTCCGCGGTCTATGGTGCCCAGCCCTTTAAACACGGTGCTCGGTTCGATTCCAGGGTATCTGCGTGTGCTCGGTTCGATTCCAGGGAAGCTGCGACGACATACTGTAATGTTTACTTCAAACGACGACTTTTGACCGTTCGACGAATTTTGACCGTTTACGGTTCGCGCTTCGCGCTCATGGTCTCCGCGCTCCCGCGGACGGCTAATTATATGTGCATGTACCTTGTGGGTGCCAAATGGGATAATATCCTGGTGTGGTCAGATTTGAGTGGGATCAGGAGAGCAAACAAAGGCCTGTTTACGTAGGTTTTCCCAGGTTTCCCGCCTGTCCCCCGCCCCCCCCCGCTTTTTCTATGGGGACTATTCCCACAGAACGTTCCCCCTCTACAATGTGTGGGATACTCTATCTACTGGAGCTGAGCTGTTGTGTGGTGTACAAAAAAACGGACACGAAGCTTGACGTGCTGTCAACTGGATTACGCTACGAATCATCCCGTATTTTGAGTTCCAAGAAAATCTGGCGTGCGTCCGATTTTATCACCCGGCTCGGCTGACTTCTTCAGGAGTTTTTCAGGTTTGGACTGCTTGGAGTGTTCGTGGAGTTTTAACAATCACAACGAAATTTCCACGGCGGTCGTCACTTGGCATGATCATCGTGCATCCTTCCACCGAGGAATATTACTGATGTACATACATATTATATATATACGTATATGATATATACGCGACAGAATCTGAATTGATTTGATACTACTGAGATTTTGGGGGAAAACTAAGAATGCGACCTCTTTGTACTGAAAATAGTGTGGAATACACCCAGTCTTACTTACGTAATGCCTGGAAGGTACATTTTTTTTGTGTGCTTCGGTTGCTTACGTATCTTTTCCTTTCGGTCTTACAGCAGTCTTGCTTTGTTTACGTTGTTTTCATTTTACTTCATTTTATATATTTTTTCTGTCACATCTCCTCCGGCAGAAGCACGGCGACACTGTTTTTCTTTGTCTTTTGTTATCGTTTCTCGTTTGTTTGTTGATCTGTTCTATTATTTATTTTTGAGTCTATATGTTTTTTTCCCTTTTCGCTTATTTTTTTGTTTTCTCTTTCACGCAGCTGGGTTGCTAGCAGGGTAGGTCGTGCCTGTCGTAAATTGTGACATTGCATTGTCTACTCTGCTTACTGCATTGCAGCGTAGTATTTCTGCTGTGTCGTAGTTTTTTTACCACATAATAACTGCTGCCTGGTATCTCTCTAGGACGAAGGATCGGCACAGACACTGACTGCGTGTGCTAGCTAGCTGTCGACGGGTAGAACACACAGGGCGGTTTAATGTGAAGAACACACACATAATAATTCCAGTCTGGCCGAAAAGGAGAGATTCTTACCATCTGCCGCGTACTACTCTGTATTATTGTTGTGTACATAAATTCTACGTGCACCGCCTTTCGTGCTCTGGGGATGAGTTGAAACCCCTTAAGAACTGAAGAACTGGTCCCACGTATCTGGGGACAAAATACTTGAAAACAGTGTGGGATATTTTTTCAGCTCTGAATTTTGTTTTATATGTTTTGCCGTCCCATACGGTAGTAGTGACGCTTCTTTTCTCCTCCTATCAATGGTAGACACTCCGATCCGGGCTGGCTACGTATATATATATATATTTATAGATGTAGGTTCTTACACCCCTGGTAAGGCATTATTAATAGTCCGTTGAGCTCGTACTGCTGGTAAAAGGTTAACCGATTGACTACTACCCAATCTAAGCTAAACTGTGCCGGTTTCTTTGGCAAGTTATTATCGTTAAGCCTGCGGCGGGTCTTCGCTTCCTCGGCGGCCACTGGCTACTGTAGGACCCCCTTGCAGTATCATAAGCATGCGTTTGTGTAGCATTCAAGGCTGATTGATGATTGGGATAGAGATGCAGTATGTTGAATGGTAATGACTGAAGTGAGCTGCACATTATTGCCAGATGGCAAATAAATGTGATACAAAAAAAACATGATATACGAGAGTACCACGCTGTCAATTCAATACTACATACAGAAGGCTCCCTCCTAAAATTGCAGCACGCTAATAATGCTGTACTGGTACGGAAGTTAAAAGCATCCTATTTTGGCTGAGGCTCCTGGTGTCAACGTTAGGCATAGAGATGGGTTCTTGAAGGATATAATATATTGGTACAGGAATAAGACGGGGGTTCCTCGCTGAGAACAGATGATGGTGTGGCTTACTTGTGTATACCCATACCTGTAAATTCTAAAAATTCTAAAATTGTCAGGTTGGAACTCTCAACTCCAGAATTGTTGACACATGCCGGCTACTGCTGTACGTACTGCCGCTCGGACAAACACAGAAGGTCTTGTATTTTAAACATGTGAAGCGCTTGCACCCCTCACCTGAGTTATGATTTCCAGCTTTCGCTCCGCGTCGATGAGTGCCTGCTTGTTAGGGTTGCTTTGCTTGAACATGGCGTCCCTGATTATCCGTGGGAGTTTCGAAGGGCCGCAGCGGCCGACCAGCACCTTTACGTTCTCGAGTACGCTCTTGAGCTCCAACAGCTTGGCCTCCAGTCCGGCTTGCTCGCCGAAGTGGCCCCCGACATCATCAAGGGTGCCCAGAACGTTTTGCAATCGGACCGCTATCCGTGCCACCTCCACCTCACACTGTTTGGCTTCTTTCGACATGTCCAGCACTCTTACAGCCGTGCCAAACGCAAACGCTGCCAGGTACTCAGCCATATTCTCCTACTCACCTCGGGGTGGGTGGCGGGTGCTACTACTACTACTAACTGCTGTATATTATGATGTTTTCGTTCCTGTAGTCTCAGGACACATACATACATACAGGGTATGCGTTAGAGGGGTCCTTTTGAGTTGTGAGTTTTGGCCGCGCTTGTTGGGGTTTGCATGCCCACGGGTTGTTTGTGATGTTTTGTTTGTACCAGAATACTCTATTAATAGACACGTACTTCGTATTACCGTAGGGACAAAGTGGTTCAAGATGTGTGCGTATCGAGGCGTGTTCTGATATGGTTTTTACAAGAAACATCTCCGCCTTGGATGGACTCGAAAGTATAACTTTGGCTTGCTGTAGCCACGAGGTCCAACCTCTACGCAACCAGCAACTGCAGCCTATCGATACACGTGACTACTACTGGCCTGTTATTAATACAGTAAATGCGACACGATGGACGTTGGTTGATCTACAGTATGTAACTTCGATTGTGCGAGCCTGTTTTATACAGGGTAGTCAACAACCTAACAACTTGACAGCGAACCGATGCACGTGACTACTACAGCAGTAATACAGTAAATGTGACACGCTGAACGTTGGTTGATCTAACTTCGATTGTGCAAGCCTATTTCATTCAGAGTAGTCTAGAACATGGCAACCTGAAAGTACTGCTGCTGTATGTAGGCGGATCAAGCATCGATTGGGCAGGGTAATCGACGTTGCATCACATCCTCTCGTACACGCCACACATAATAACACTCGCACACAAAAAACAAGCACAACACGTAGTAACAGCCAATTTTCCTGAATTGAGAATTGCCAGTCCCACGCGCCACCACTCCGACTGACGCGTTCTGCGACAATAATAGTGGCATTATATCACTTTTTTAGGTTTAAATTGTTTCTGAAATAACGGGGCGCTGTTATGGTACTGCTGGTATGATGTGGAAACGTTTGGTAAATACCTGGTATCAGGTATAAGAACCGTATTGGTAGTACTTGGGAGGCGTATCTTATGTGGGAACCGGGGATGGTTCCCAGATGGCTTTGAGCCATCTCACCTGCCTTTTCAGTCGTTCATCGCGCAAACGGAATATACTGCTCTTCTTCTGTCTCTACACAAACTACACGCGTGAGTACCAACGAGTACCCGTTCCATAGGCTGACCTGGCTAGGGATATCCTGTCCTCTTATACCTAGCTTCCTCACATTTGGCGTTGCATTCGGCAGGACTAGCCTAAAACGGAGAAGGTTTGTTTTTGCTCGTGCTCGGTTTCTTTTCCTTTTAGCCGTTAGTTGTTCGTGCTTTCTGAGCGAGAGAGCAGCGTTGCTCCACCCATCAGTCACCCGCGATGTCGTCTCAAGAACGGGGAGGATCTGCTCCCCTTCGCGGCAGCGCAGACCAGGACCCTGAATCTCAGGGCCCCTTGCTGTGCCACCGTCTACGAAGCGCCGATGAAGGTCAAGCGCCAAGTACACCAGATCAACCTGTGGACTCGAGATTGGACGGCGGAGATGCTGCGATTTCGCTTCGAAGACCAGCATCTAAGCCACGAGCTCCTTGCCCTCCCGGAATGCAAGTTGAGCCCTTCACGTGTACGGATCCGCCCACAAGACAGGTATCTGAGCTGCGATCTCCGTGCCCACCAGGAAAGCACGTCGAGTCCCTCACGCCCTCAGCCATGGCTCCTTCTTGTTCAGCTGAGGTTGTTCTACCTCTCAAGACCTCCAGAACCTCGCAGCCTCTAGATGACGCTCGGCCTACTCCGAGGAGGGAGCCTCCTCTCAGCCAACCGGCCAGTTTGGACCATCTGCCTCGACACGTTCTGCGCCAGCCCGCTTCCGCCTCTGGCTCTACGATACCTGCTGAGCAGTATTCGAGCAGACTGCGCCACCTGCTTCCAGTTCTACCTGGCTCGGGGAACGACACGGGGCCGGCTGCTGCGGACATCACTGGTACTCGTACGAGCCTCGAAAGCAAAAACGCGGTTCAAGAATTTTTTCCCGCGCCAAGCCTCAAAGATGGTACACTGGATTTCAGTATGGACGCAGCATCCTTTGCCGTTGCCGCTGATGAGATTTTGAGCACAGCCACAGCCGTTCGTGAGAGAGTTCCTTTTAATAGCGACTTCAGTACCGAACGCGTACAAGGCCGAGCGGCCGTTGCTGTTTATGCAGGTACGGAGGCGGGAAACATCACTCCCCCTCCTTTCACCCCAGCTCGTACCCCAAGTGCCCGCAGTGCCCGCCGTACGGCTCGGGAAGCGTCGAACACTGCTGTACAAGCTCGTACTGCTCAACTTACTGCGCCGAACTCTGCTATACAACTTTCTGCCACACCCCCTGCTACTGCCTCTGCCGCACCGACCCCTGCTGCACACACATCGGACGAACGTTATGCTGCAGAAATGTTTACTGGGTCGAACGCTGCTGTACAAGCTCGTACTGCTCAACTTACTGCGCCGAACTCTGCTGTACACCTTTCTGCCGCACCCCCTGCTGCCGCCTCTGCTGCACCGACCCCTGCTGCACACACATCAGACGAACGTTATGCTGCAAAATGTTTTACTGCGCCGAACTCAGCTGTACAGCTTTCTGCCACACCCCCTGCTGCAGCCTCTGCTGCACTGGCCACTGCTCAACACATATCCGACGAACGCTATGCTACAAATTTGTTTCCTGCACCCTCTGCTGTAAAAAGTGGTACTACGGGCTTCGCTGCCACCCCTCCAGCTACCATACCCGGGATATTCGAGGCTAACCAGGTGCATTTTCCCCCGACCCATGCGCCCTTCGCCGCCGCTCGTCGCACAGTAATGGCCAGCCCACCAGGGTCTACAGCAGGAGCAAGGGACTGCAGTTCGACACCCCGGTCCCAGCGCTCCGGCCCTGCCTCGCAGACCGGTTCTCCTGCACGATCTCTGGACTTCCCTTCGACCCCGGTGGCAGAGAGCGGGCTCGAATCACTCGACACGGAGGATGAAGAAGTCGAAGCCAGGAGACCCCGCAGACACCGGGACGCTCGTTCGCCAACATCGCAGCCCCGCGAGGAGCGGGAGGCTCGTTCACAGCCCGGCGAGGAGCGGGAGGCTCGTTCACAGCCCGGCGAGGAGCGGGAGGCTCGTTCACAGCCCGGCGACGAGCGAGAGGCTCGTTCGCAGCCCCGCGAGGAGCGGGAGGCTCGTTCGCAGCCCCGCAAGGGTCAGGAGCCTCGTTCGCCACGTTCGCTGTCCGAAGAAGAGCTGATAGAGCAGGCGACGAATTGGTAAGCCCACGTACGGGCTCAGGCGACGCAGGTCCCGACAAGCACGACCACCTCCACGCTCGCCAACCCACAGCTCCAAGACCTTTGGACCGGCATCCCGGAAGCGACCAGGGCAGCGCTAACCTCCAACTGGGGTGCGCTCACGGACGGGCTATCCGTGTCCGCTCAAGCTCGTCATGAAGCGGACATCGCCACGGCGGAGGAGACCTTGGCGACGGCCGAAGCGACTGGCCTCGCTACAGACAAAGCGCTTGCCGAGGTTACCCGCGCCAGCCAGGAGGCCGCCCGCGCCAGCCAGGAGGCCGCCCGCGCCGGCCAAAGGGCCGCTCGCGCCAGCCAGGAGGCCACGCGTGCCATCGGGACCGCCCGAGACGCTTTGGAGACGATCCGAGCTCAGAGTCTGCTAGGTCACCAAGCCCAAGGAGCAACCGTCGCCACTACGGCTCCGGCTACGAGCCTGCCCGCCAACCCGGTCACTACAGCTCCGGCTGCGAGCCGGCCCTCCGCTCCAGCCGTTCCAGAGCCAGCGGGCAGCCAGCTCGCCAACCCGGTCATGACAGCTCGCCCGATGACGACCTCGGGCTTCACAACACCCTCCCCAGACGAGGTCCAAGTCCACCAACCCTTCCGGAGGACTGGGAACACGGACTTCCTCGCTGGCAGCATTGCGGGGATGGCCGAAAAAACCAACGATTACTTGCCAGTGGAGTGCAGGTGGGCTGTGGTCAACAGCGCCCGGGCCCTCATCCAAGCACTCCCGGACGCCATGACCACGGTGGAGAGGGCGTGGACCTACATGGCCACCAACTCATGGGCTGGGCAGCAAGTGGCGGCGCAAGTGATGGCACTGGTAACCAGCCTGCGCCAGGCGCACGACACCAGCAGGCTCCAGGGGCTGGGAAGAGTCCATTGGCTTGAGCCGACAGACTTTGCTCGGCACATGGGCAAAAAGCAACGACGGGCCGCCAACGCCATTTCGGATCGTGGTCAAAAACCCCGACGCCATGGAGCCAATGCCTCGGGTTCTGGCAGCTCCCGCCGCGGAGCACCACGCGGAAAGGAGAGAAGCGGCAAGGGTCGTCACTCTTCGAGTGACGAGAAGCGGCCAAGTCACCGATCGCGGGGAGACCACGGAGCAAGCAGCTCCAGCAGCTCTGCTACTTCCACGGACAACAGGAGGCGTTCCACAGTCCCAGAGGTCACCGTCGCCAGAGGAAAGAGGCAAGTGATCCCCTCATTGGTAGATGTTTCCGCCTCGGCCGAACTCTTAGGGCGCCTGTCCGTCTCCGACACCCGCGCCATGCCGGTGTCGTCGAACATAGCCCACGCTCAATCAGCTGCGATTGAAGCCGCCGCCGCAGCCGCCGCGACCAAGCATACTGCAGACGTCAAGCGCACGTACAAGCACCTAGGTCTCAAGGACATAGCTCGCATATCAATCCTTCCTTTCCCCTCCTCGATCAACCCGTCGGAAGCCGCACAGCAGCTCACTCGTTCGGCTAAGGTCTCCACGTTTGATATTCTCGTAAAGTGCGACGAATCCAACCACGAAGGCATCAAAGCGGCCGTGTGGGTCCCCGGCTGGGAGTACCCCCTCCAAAAGAGCTTTGAACGGGCGATAACGCCTGACAAACCCACGACCGCCTCCCTCACTGCTGTAATGGATGATGAAGTTTTTCGCCAGGTGTCGGGAGCCCTCGCCAGCGGAGCCACGGGGCCGGCGGCGTTCGCGCTCCTCCTGAGGTTGCTCAACACCCACTTCGACAACACCGACACGGGGGCGTGCTACGCCAAGTTGCATAACTTTGGCGTGCCTAACGGAACCCCCTTCTGTGATTTTAGCCGAGCGTTCCGAGTGGTAGTCTCAGCAGCGACAGGCTCTGAACGGGTGCTGGCACCGGGGGTTGGGACGGTTTTGGAAGTGGTTAGGATGGCGGTAAATGAGCAGTACCCCAGCTTGATGCCCACGCTGTACCCCGGCGTTTTGGCCACGTCGACGAGGCCATTCGACTCTTTGGACGCTATGTGGTTGGCTTTTCAGACTCTTGGAAACAATAAGACACCTGCCATCAACGGCGAAAAATTATTTTCTCTTCCTACCTCCTCGACGGGTGCGCGAACATCCGCCCTGTCGGGGGCCCGGCCCGCCAATAATGGGCGCGGCCAGGGCCGGACGCCTCCCCCCTCGCCTTCGTGGCAGACGGGGTCGCGCAATAGTCCGATCATCATGAATGTCAACCAAGTCATTTCCGACTGCACAGACCCGTGGCTTGACAATTCCTACAACTCCTGGCCCCTAGACGACCTCCACTATGCCGAAGTTCACGCGGTTAGCATGTCCATTAACACCAAGGACCCGGGCCTGTGGGGCGGTCTGCTCTCGTCGTCCGAACGTGCAGCTCAACTGAGCGCAAACAAAGGCCGCTGCCTCAAATGCCATGAATACACACACTCGCTCAAACACTGTGCATCCAACTTCCAAAACAAGAGCGGCCTTTTGAACAACGATCTCGACCAACTCGGTGACGGTGGTGCCGCGTACCGGCGTTGGCAAGCCCGCATGGTGCGTTACAGACGCGAGGAAAAGCCTTCTCGCTCGAGCAGTCACAACAAGAAAAATAGGCGTCGCTCCGGAAACTCGCGAGGGCACCACCACGGCCAGCAGAACAGACACAGCGACAGCCACAACACACACGCAGGCTACAGTCAGGCCGGCTCTGACAAACACGGCGATGTCCCGCCCTCGCCCGCCTCTTCTGCCTCTGCTCATGTCGCCGGTACCCGCTACGGTGCCTCTCATAATTCGAATGGAAACCCGAACGGACGCCAGCCAGGTACCTTCCGCGCTGGCAACTGACAGGTCGACGGTGGTACGGCCCCTCCCACGTGTCCACCACCAGCATTACCGGGAGAAATATTGTTAATTTAACAAGATGCTCGTGTCCCGCCTGGGGGCTCTGCCCCCCGCTCGTCGCCCCGTATACCCGGGCGGCACAACGACACATCCACATCTACACATGCTGCGAGCCCACCAATCCCCCTGCCACCTGTTACATTTGTTCAAGGTCGCAAACCCGTGACGGGAGACCGCGCCTTGAGCGCCGCTCCCCTCCGCCGGGGCACAGGAGCCCGCGCAGTAAGTGCCCCTTCGCCGTTGACGGGAACCCGCGCCTCGAGCGCCGTCCCCCTCGACCACGGCACAAATCAAGCGACGGGAGCTGGCGCCTCGAGCGCCGCTCCCCTCAGCCTTGGCATGAGAGCCTGCGCGAACCGCGCCGCTCCCCCGAGCCACACGCCGCACAGCACGAAGGGTGCTGCGCCTGCGCGTCACTCATCTTCGCGAGGGTGTCCCCCTCCTTCACCTCCCGGCCATGCGGTGGCGGTCGATTTGAGGTGCGGGAAGGCCAACACCGAAACCCCGAGATCTCGGTCGACGCTCGACTCGGCGTTTCCTTGCGATAACGGAGGCCGCTCCCTTTTTCCGTCAAGGAGGAACCGATACGATTTGCTACCTCATCGCCATTCCCCAGCAGATCTACGGGGCCAAGCCCTCTCGGGGGGACACTTTTCCACCCACCCGAGCTCCGTCTTTGAAGTCGTTTTCTGGGTCTGCAGGCCCCCATTCGACTTCACGCACGCTACCCTGCATGCGCCATGCTCCTTCGGTTGCAGTGGAGCAGGAGAAACCTGACACTGCCCGACGAGCCCGTGGTGACTCCACGGCCTCCGGTCAGG
>MEHQ01001732.1:8724-67739 GCA_008828725.1 Saccharina japonica
AGTAGTTGTCTACAGACAACTAGTTGCACAACTTTTTCAAACAGTAGTTGTCTACAGACAACTAGTTGCACAACTTTTTCACCGAGTAGTTGTCTACAGACAACTAGTTGCACAACTTTTTCAAGCAGTTGTCTGCAGACAACTAGTTGCACAACTTTTCCAAACAGTAGTTGTTTGCAGACAACTAGTTGCACAACTTTTCCAAACAGTAGTTGTCTACAGACAACTAGTTGCACAACTTTTTCAAACAGTAGTTGTCTGGCAGACAACTACAAGTTCCAGGGTGTGCTGTTCTTGGACGGTAACCTGGACCTCATTCCTGAGGAGATCCCGAAGTTGGACCATGACGTGGTGCACACCAAGATCCCCGGGCGGTTGACGCACCCCATTGCGGGGCTGGCACAGCTCGACGGCGTGTTTGGTCCGTTGGACCTCACCGACGAAGTGGGGCCGAAGGTTGCAACAGCAGAATAGTAGAGTAATCCGGGGGAGGGGTGGCGCGTGATAGCGGCCTGGCCGAGTTGTGATATGTCTTGCTAGTCGAGAGGCTTTTAGAATCTCGCCTCTTTTTGGTATTTGTCGACACGAAGTAATCGCAATCTCTCATCTCATATATGATGCGGCAGAATGATATTGGGGAGGGTGAGGTGCGGCTTTCGGTGGGTGTTGCGTTATTGCATTTTGTTTCACGCGTTCTGGGCGGCACACTCACGAAAACAATAGAATACAATGCAATCACGTGGAAGATGTAAAGGCCAATAACATGGTTTTCGATTGGTGCGGCGACCGGGAGTAGACACATGTCCGAACAATGCACGTTCAGGTTGTCCAGCAGACAACTAATCCAGACAACTAATAGTTGTGCACGGCCGCAACTACTCAGCAGTTGTCCCTAAACAACTAGTTAGCATAGGTTTTTCACCCCAGTAGTTGAAATCAACAGAATTGTCAGACAACTAGTTCAAGTTCCGTGTGCAGACAACTAGTTGCACAGGTTTTCCAAACAGTAGTTGTCCTACAGACAACTAGTTGCACAACTTTTTCAAACAGTAGTTGTCTGACAGACAAACTAGTTGCACAACTTTTTCAAACAGTAGTTGTCTACAAACAACTAGTTGCACAACTTTTTCAAACAGTAGTTGTCTACAGACAAACAACTAGTTGCACAACTTTTTCAAACAGTAGTTGTCTACAGACAACTATTAAATAGTTGCACAACTTTTTCAAACAGTAGTTGTCTGGCAGACAACTACAAATAGTTGTAGTTGTACAGGGTGTGAAACAGTTGAATCTGTCTGCACTTTTCCGTCGACACTTTCCATCAAATTCTCGTAAATATATTTCTCTACTACGTTGTTATCCAACATATTCTCATAATTTTATCTGTCTACGAGTACTTCGTTTTACTCTAGCATTAAAAAAAAATTATGAGTCTTACACGGGTCTCGAACTCATGACCGCCGTGTTGACAAGCCCCTGTACTACATGTTACCCTACTCGTACAAGTTTTGTGTACAGACAGTTTTTCTTGATTTTTATAGTAAACGTCCTGCAACTCTAACGGAAAAAAACGTGGTCAAAACGGTTTCGAACCCGTGACCCTGTTTTTTTCCTGTTTTCTTGATCATTAGCCAAAAACAGGTATACCTACGCACTTTGAGCCATTTATAGGTACACTGCGTAATGTACACCGGAAACGGCTTCCTGGCCCGCCTGATATTGGGCCTGCGCTCCATTTACCTACAAATGGCTCCAAGTGCGTAGGTACACCTATTACTAAGTTTACGTATCACCTATTTTTGGCTTCAACTGTACCTATAAATGGCTCGAACGATCACTTTTTGGCAACTGAAATATAGACAGAGGCCACGGGACTGTCAACCAGCCGACCGTACCTGTCTTCCTCATATATATTCACCCACGTTTGCTATGGAATGTTGTTGCGAACCGCGCCAACGGCTGTGTAACTCAGACCCTCTTAACCGTATGACAATACTCTGTAAACGTATATATGCCAAAGTTGCTCCTACTATATACTGCACTACAGTATGTGTATTGTACTTTCAACATTTTTTGTTTTTTTCATCCAATTTATTATCTTCGCACTTGTGTCTTTCTCCCTCCCTAGTCGTAACTCAGATCCGGGGTCACAAAGTAGGCTCCTCTCCGTCCTCCCCAACTACGGTTATTGCCTTGATTTTTATCGCACAGAGGGTTCAGCCTTCCGAATGCTCGTCGATTTTCATCAAATTTTGCTATAATGGCATGGGAACACTCGTCGTTGCTGTTTCTCCGCATCGCGATCACACCCATTAAAGGCATGTGGCCCAAACGACTAATATCACATCTGGTTGACAGGTACGGTCGGCTGATTGACAGCCCCGGCATCTGGTGTGGCCGTCTGACTATATTTCAGTTGCCCAAAAGTGTTCGTTCGAGTTATTTATAGGTACAGTTGAAGCCAAAAATAGGTGATACGTAAAATGAGTAGCCGATAATAGGTGTACCTACGCACTTTAAGCCATTTGTAGGTACAATGGAGCGCAGGCCCAATATCAGGCGGGCCAGGAAGCAGTTTCCGGTGTACATTACGCAGTGTACCTATAAATGGCTCAAAGTGCGTAGGTATACCTATTTTTCAGTAATGTCCTTTTTTCTTCCCCACTACTGCACACAAGTTGTTCAAGTCATTTCAGACCCACCAAACAAAAACCAAGCCATTGCAGACCCACCATACAATTTCAAGTGATCTCGAGCCCGATATACAAAGACCAAGTCATTTCAGACCCCCCATGCAAAAATCAAGTCATTTCAGACCCCCATACAGAAATCAAGTCATTTCAAAACCCCAATACAATTTCAAGTCCTTTCCAGCCCACTCTACAAAAACCGAGTCATTTCAGACCCCCAATACAAAAACCAAGTCATTTCAGACCCCCCATACAAAAAAACAAGTCATTTCAGACCCCTCATACAAAAACCAAGTCATTTCAGACCGCCTATACAAAACTCAAGTCATTTCAGACCCACCATACAATTTCAAGTCATTTCAGACCCCCCATACAAAAACCAAGTCATTTCAGACCCCCCATACATAAATCAAGTCATTTCAGACCCCCCATACAAAAATCAAGTCATTTCAGACCCCCCATACAAAGGTCAAGTCATTTCGGACCCCCATACAAAAATCAAGTAATTTCAGACCCCCCATACAAAATTCAAGTCATTTCAGACCCACCATACAAAAACCAAGTCATTACAGACCCACCATACAATTTCAAGTAATTTCCAGCCCACTGTAAAAAAACCAAGTCATTTCAGACCCCCGCAAGTGGAGCAGATCCTCATTGCCATAGCCTGCGCCATCATGCGCGTGTACCGCCTGAAGGGAGGGCAGAGGGTATCTCGGGGCACGTCGTCGACGTTTTTTCCTGTTTTTTTCCCCACCAATGCACACAAGTTGGCGACAGTTACTAATATCCTGCTGCGCGAGTTCCTAGCGACAGCTATACTATCTTATAGTAGGCACGACTACTACTGCTGGTGGTTCCTCTCCAACGCCCCGCCACCCCGTCTCCTTCCCACCCCTGCCCCGTGCGTCTTGCTGCGCCAGGTGTTGTTTTATTGGGAGGTAATCCCGGTCATGTACTTTGGTTCCGGGCCGGTGTCCGCCCAATGGGAAGGGGAGCTGGCAGCTCCTTCGACCGAGACTTTCCAAATTATGACCAGCGCTCAGGAGGGCATCCAGCTGTTCTTTTACCACGACTTGGTCTTGAGCGCCTGTCTAGGTATTTGTCCGTGTGCTATGAGCGCTTGATTGTGGTGGTATATACAAAAGTAGCTGCTGTTGTAAACTGACACAGCCAATGTAGCAGCAGAATTGCGACGTCGTATCTGTAGAAAAGTGGTTTGCGCCTTGCAGTAGTTGCTGTGCGTTGATCAAAACTTGGGTGGAGATGCGATGTGTTAATGGCGATGATGCGGCTACGATTAGGTGGAGGTTGTCGTCGCACTACTTACTGCCGTGTTGTTGTGGTACAGTAGAATCGAGCACCCTCAAGAAAAGGAGCCAGCGCGGGAACGCTTGTGGCAGTATTTTTCATTGTAAGGGTTGCGTATCGTGGACACCCATTATTTTAGTCTTCCGTCACAAGTGTACTCCGGGGGGCGCAGTGTACTCACAGCGCATATGGTACCTCGCTCATATGTGAATTACGTGCGTTATGCCCAGAAACCTGAGGACCTCGGTCGACCTTGTCACAGACAACTTCCACGATGTTGGCTGGAGTATGGAGAAGGCGGGCAGTGGATTTACAGGTTAGTGTGTTGTTCGGGCGGTAACCTCTTCTTGCATCCCGATCTACCTTCCACTTATGTTTGGTGTTCGTGAACCGATAATCCATGATACTGGTATGTGATAGCAAGTGAGCTACAGTCACCTGACCTGTGTGTTGTATTGTACGTTCGCAACAAACCAATGGATTGTCGCCGTTTTCGAAAGTGAAATGGCCGAAACAAATGTGCGTAGTCTCGTTAGGCCGCTTTAACTACTCCAATTGTGTGCGCTTTTCAAAATAGTTCACCTTCGCGTATGACTTCGATATAGCGGATGGCCTCGACATGGCTTCGCTACGGCGGTGCGTGGAGGGCCTGAAGGCTTTGATGTGTTTGCTACCGAACACAGAACGTCCAGACATGTATACGTGCAGGGTGATAGGCTACCAAACACAGAATTTTCAAATGCCGCTATTAGTACTAAGTTATGCGCCATTGAGGTCAGGAAAAATATGGGCAATCAGCACATTCGTAACAACGACACCGCACCACGGCACTCGTGAAGCTGCACAGGCGACCACGTTTAACTTTCAACGTGTAGAAACATATTCCGCATTCGTTGCTCAATGGGATGCACCAAGCACCATCGTGTTGCCGTTGTGCCGGTGCTATCAATGGTCTGCAGCAAAGCATCCAAGACCTGAACTCGTTCATATCCCGCGCTTGCCCGATGCTGCCCGAAAGCTTGCCACACAGGGGCCTACCACGGCGGAACAGACGGCAAACTTCTGCATCGATGCGCACACCGAAAACGGCGAGCGCACAACAGGAGGTATGTACAGTATGTTGTTGTGTTGGTATGGTATTGTTTTTGCCAGGAATGTGTCACTGAAAGCTATTGTTGGTTTGCTTTGAAACGAACCGGCGCTTACGATTGCGTCATGACGTACCAGATGCCTGGTACCTCTTATCGTTTAGTACTCAGGTCAGACAAAAACGCCTCATAATAGTTCAAAGCCGGCCCGTTTCTTCGCCCAGTCTAGGGCTAGCGCTTGTAACATTCCGCTACAATTATAACCTGAGGCGAGTCGGGCACATCGGTATATGCTGATTGCAGTACACATTATGCTGGTATATAGTCCCGTCTGCTGGTAAAGGCGAGAGCGCCGAGAGCCGCAAGTTTAAGTTTCTCCCGGCCCAGGCACGGTTTAGACCCACGGTCAACCGCGAAATACGTTATCGTTATGTACGGTGCACCGTCAACCGCACCGTTGAAAACAGCAATTCAAAGGATAATCGCACCGCACTGCACCGCACCGCATCACGCCACACTTTACCGTAGCATTTTGAAAACGGAAACTCGTATCGATCGGCATCGTGCTGTGAAGCTTGTCCACAACAACGCAACAACACCATGCAAACGTTGGTATTTACTACCTGGGCCTGCTGTCGTTTTTTTTAGGATACGCTTTGTTGCAGGTGGTGTTGTCTGCATTGAGGGGAACGTATTATTATGGGTGTTCACAGTCCATAGCCGGTCGCGCCTGCTTACGTATTACCGATTGTTTTCCTTGTCCTGAGCAGCTTGCTACGTTACGGTGTTCAACAACAGTCCTTTGGTATCCCTCTATTTCATGGTTCTTGGTGAAGCAGTCGCTACTGCTGTTCTCGTACCAGCTCTTTCTCGTACAGCCTCCTGATTGTCGGCCCAGGTGGTAAAATCAATTGTACCCACACTATCGCCCGCCCACCCACCCCAACTGTTTTTGGTAGCTGCAGCTTGTCCAGGATATTCACATGGTTGCTGTCCTTTATTGCCTTGATATTTGTTTTTCATGCCCAGCAGGAAACGCCACGTCCTCAGATATTGTCGTGATCAACAAGGATAGTGCTCGGGAATTGACATCGGATGGTGGAGTGACAGTCTATAGGCCAAGTGTCAACTTCGAGATGTGCACGCTGCGGCCGGAACCTTTTCGATTCCAGAGGTGAGCTGCCGCTGGCGCTTTGCAAATGGCTTTGCTTGGAATTTCGCTGCATTGTTTGCAATTAATCTAAACAGCAAGGAGAAAGCTGGATCGAACTTCGAACATTGATTGGCGTACCGCACCCTCCCCCGTTCCATTGGCCGTACACGTCTGAACACAAAGCGGCTGTAGCTGGCGCACAAACCACTGTATAATAACAAGGGGTATGCAACAATATATACAGCACGTGGCATTTACAGTTGAGTACAGATGATTTCAGGGTTCACCATATTCATGCTTTCACAATCCATGTGACTGTTTCAGTTTGATTAAAAGTTGTACATGGTCAGAGGTTAAGACATGCTACTATGCATTGGCGTTTCGGGACGGGGTCTCTCTGGTTTGGATGACGAAGCCGGGATCTTGGCGTGAGCGATGTTTTGTTGGTTAGGTCAATTTCTACAGTAATAGTATCACGCGCTTGTGGTGTGGCGTCAGGCTGAAGCATATATTACCGAACCTGAAGAAAGACTACTGTACTCCTGTGTATATGATACGTAATTAAGTACCACCTCGTTTCACACTTACGTAATAGCACCCAAAGAGTAAATACAGGACCCATCACACCGCAATGCATCTACTATTCTGATGGTAAACATAAGGGACATTTAGATGGCCACTAAACCCCCAAACGCACCTTAGTAGTTACGATCAGACTGATACACGAAACGCGCACCACAAGCTTCGACGCCTGGAACACCACCAACGAAAACTAAAAAACATATTTGCTGTGAATCCATGTACAGCGAAAGTGCTGCTACAAAAACCGTGCATAAACAACCATGCATACCTCCCCAACTGTTCTCGAAACGCTTTATTGGCACAGTGCATAGGACACCGCAGGACATCCTCGAGGTCCGCACGTGCCCTTCTGGTGGTGTTGATACGACTTATCATTTTCTGGAGGACGAGGAAACCCAGCAATCTGGACGGCATGTCGGAACAGACGTCGCTTCGGGTCTCGGAACGTACGAGGTGAAGAACCGTACAACAATGCATACAAGCAAATCGTTGTTCTAGAGTAGTGCTACCGGTATTCGAGCGCAGTCGTTTGCCCTGGTTGGTTAATCATCATTGGATGAGCTGTGTATTTACACTCAGCGAGACAACCACACCTGCTTTGGGCGCTAAATTCTGGAAGAACCAGTGCCTCGTGGGTACCCGATCGTCGGCAGGATCGACCCGGAGGTGAGGCGGTCCCGCCCCACGGCTGGCAGATGGCGCATCTTGCGGGAGTATCGGGTAGCGTGGGAGCACACTGTTCGAGCTGCCACGACCGGAACGAGTTCGAGAGGGCACTACGGGCAGTATAACCACTGTACGAACGGTGGATTAACGATTCAAATGCAGCTGCACAAGTAGGTCATAGAGCTCAAAACACAAATCATCCACCAAACAAATAAAAATTCACGCCTGAAATTGATGGTGCTGCTCTGGGAACACTCCTCAGCATTTGTTAGACGTAAAATCGAGCCGTTTTTGCGATACCTCGCGATGAAGCCCACCTCTCGGTCGGCTACTTCCTCATCGTGCTCGTCGTCCCCTACTCTGTTTACTCTGCCGAGGGCAGCCTCGGCCGTGCCCAAGCCGTGTCTCACGAGCGCGTTTTTGTTTAAGGATTCCATGCCTTTATCACAGGCTCGTCCAATAATGTTTTTAGCTGTTTCGTGCGGGATAAATACCTATTTGGACCTTGCGATCCACAAGATATCTACCACATGCGCCCCTCAGGAGCGTGTCGGGACTTTTTCTCGCAAGGCGGTGAACGTTTTTGGTCGATTTATCTGCCATCGTCCCCGCCGGCCTGGTTTGCACCGGGCAGCGCCTTTTCTGCGCTCGTGCCGTGAACATGCGAGTGTAGGACGCAGCAACGCTCACCAAAAATGTGGTGATCGAGAGCACATTTATTTTGTTTGTCACATTAATTCGCTCCGATACTTTATATAGTAGGCACGACTACTACTGCTGGTGGTTCCTCTCCAACGCCCCGCCACCCCGTCTCCTTCCCACCTCTGGCCCGTACGATCTTGCTGCGCCAGGTGTCGTTTTATTGGGAGGTAATCCCGGTCATGTACTTTGGTTCCGGGCCGGTGTCCGCTCAATGGGAAGGGGAGCTGGCAGCCCCTTCGACCGAGACCTTCAAGATTATGATCAGCGCTCAGGAGGGCTTCCGGCTGTCATTTTACCACGACTTGGTCTTGAACGCCTGCCTAGGTATTTGTCCGTGTGCAATGAGCGCTTGATTGTGATGGTATATGCAAAAGTAGCTGCTGTTATTAACTGACACACAGCCAACTGTAGCAGCAGAATTGCGACGTCGTATCTGTAGAAATAGTGGTTTGCGCCTCGCAACGGTTGCTGCGCCTTGCGTTGATCAAAACTTGGGTGGAGATGCGATGTGTTAATGGCCATGATGACGGCTACGATTAGGTGGAGGTTGTCGTCGCACTACTTACTGCCCGTGTTGTTGTGGTACAGTAGAATCGAGCGCCTCAAGACAGGTGGCCAGCACGAGAACGCCTGTGGCAGTATTTTTCATCGTAAGGGTTGCGGACACCCATTATTTTTTCTTCCGGTCACAAGTGTACACCGGGGGGGCGCAGTGTACTCACAGCGCATATGGTACCTCGCTCATATGTGAATTGCGTGCGTTATGCCCAGAAAACCTGAGGACCTCGGTCGACCTTGTCACAGACAACTTCCACGATGTTGGCTCGGAGTATGGAGAAGGCGGGCAAGTGGATTTACAGGTTAGTGTGTTGTTCGGGCGGTAACCTCTTCTTGCATCCCGATCTACCTTCCACTTATGTTTGGTGCTTCGTGTGAACCGATCATCCATGATACTGGTATGTTGATAGCAAGTGAGCATACAGTCAGCTGACCTGTGTGTTGTATTGTACGTTCGCAACAAACCAATGGATCGTCGCCGTCTTTCGAAAGTGAAATTGCCGAAACAAATGTGCGTAGACTCGATGTAGCCGCTTTAACTACTCCAATTGTGTGCCGCACTTCATGAATAGTTCACCTTCGCGTATGACTTTGATATAGCGGATGGCCTCGACATGGCTTCGCTACGGCGGTGCGTGGGGGGCCTGAAGGCTTTGATGTGTTTGCTACCGAACACAGAACGTCCAGACATGTATACGTGCAGGGTGATAGGCTATCAAACACAGAATTTTCAAATGCCGCTATTAGTACTACGTTATGCGCCATTGAGGTCAGGAAAAATAAAGGCAATCAGCGCATTCGTAACAACGACACCGCACCACGGCACTCGTGAAGCTGCACAGGCGACCACGTTTAACTTTCAACGTGTAGAAACATATTCCGCATTCGTTGCTCAATGGGATGCACCAAGCACCATCGTGTTGCCGTTGTGCCGGTGCTATCAATGGTCTGCAGCAAAGCATCCAAGACCTTAACTCGTTCATATCCCGCGCTTGCCCGATGCTCCCGAAAGCTGGCCACACAGGGGCCTACCACGGCGGAACAGACGGCAAACTTCTGCATCGATGCGCACACCGAAAACGGCGAGCGCACAACAGGAGGTATGTACAGTATGTTGTTGTGTTGGTATGGTATTGTTTTTGCCAGGAATGTGTCGCTGAAAGCTATTGTTGGTTTGCTTTAAAACGAACCGGCGCTTACGATTGCGTCATGACGTACCAGATGCCTGGTACCTCTTATCGTTTAGTACTCAGGTCAGACAAAAATGCCTCATATTAGTTCAAAGCCGGCCCGTTTCTTCGCCCAGTCTAGGGCTAGCGCTTGTAACATTCCACTACAATTATAACCTGAGGCGAGCCGGGCACATCGGTATATGCTGATTGCAGTAAATATTATGCTGGTATATAGTCCCGTCTGCTGGTAAAGGCGAGAGCGCCGAGAGCCGCAAGTTTAGGTTTCTCCCGGCCCAGGCACGGTTTAGACCTACGGTCAGCCGCGAAATACGTCATCGTTATCGTTATGTACGATGCACCGTCAACCGCACCGTTGAAAACAGCAATTCAAAGGATAATCGCACTGCACTGAACCGCACCGCATCACGCCACACTTTACCGTAGCATTTTGAAAACGGAAACCCGTATCGATCGGCATCGTGCTGTCAAGCTTGTCCAAAACAACGCAACAACACCATGCAAACGTTGGTATTTACTATCTGGGCCTGCTGTCGCTTTTTTAAGATACGCTTTGTTGCAGGTGGTGTTGTCTGCATAGAGGGGAACGTAACATTATGGGTGTTCACAGTCCACGGCCGATCGCGCCTGCTTACGCATTACCGATTGTTTTCCTTGTCCTGAGCAGCTTGCTACGTTACGGTGTTCAACAACAGTCCTTTGGTATCCTTCTGTTTCATGGTTCTTGGTGAAGCAGTCGCTGCTGCTGTTCTCGTACCAGCTCTTTCTCGTACAGCCTCCTGACTGTCGGCCCAGGTGGTAAAATCAATTGTACCCACACTATCGGCCACCCACCCCGACTGTTTTGGTAGCTGCAGCTTGTCCAGGATATTCACATGGTTGCTGTCCTTTATTGCCTTGGTATTTGTTTTTCATGCCCAGCAGGAAACGCCACGTCCTCAGATATTGTCTTGATCAACAAGGATAGTGCTCGGGAATTGACATCGGATGGTGGAGTGACGGTCTATAGGCCAAGTGTCAACTTCGAGATGTGCACGCTGCGGCCGGAACCTTTTCGATTCCAGAGGTGAGCTGCCGCTGGCGCTTTGCAAATGGCTTTGCTTGGAATTTCGCTGCATTGTTTGCAATTAATCTAAACAGCAAGGAGAAAGCTGGATCGAACTTCGAACATTGATTGGCGTACCGCACCCTCCCCTGTTCCATTGGCCGTACACGTCTGAACACAAGCGGCTGTAGCTGGCGCACAAACCACTGTATAATAACAAGGGGTATACAACAATATACACAGCACGTGGCATTTACAGTTGAGTACAGCTGAATTTAGGGTTCACCATATTCATGCTTTCACAATCCATGTGACTGTTTCAGTTCGATTAAAAGTTGTACATGGTCAGAGGTTAAGACATGCTACTATGCATTGGCGTTTCGGGACGGAGTGTCTCTGGTTTGGATGACGAAGCCGGGATCTTGGCGCGAACGATGTTTTGTTGGTTGGGTCAATTTCTACAGTAATAGTATCACGCACTTATGGTGTGGCGTCAGGCTGAAGCATCTAATGCCGAACCTGAAGAAAGACTACTGTACTCCTGTATATATGATACGTAGTTAAGTACCACCTCGTTTCACACTTACGTAATAGCACCCAAAGAGGAAACACAGGACCCATCACACTGCAACGCATCTACTAATAATAGTCTGATGGTAAACATAAGGGACATTTAGATGCCCACTAAACCCCCAAACGCCCCTTAATAGTTACGATCAGACTGATGCACGAAACGCGCACCACAAGCTTCGACGCCTGGAACACCACCAACGAATACCTAAAAACGTATTTGCTGTGAATCCATGTACAGCGAAAGTGCTGCTTACAAAAAACCGTGCGTAAACAACCATGCATACCTCCCCAACTGTTCTGCGAAACGCTTTATTGGCACAGCGACATAGTGGACAACCGCATGGACATCCTCGAGGTCCGCACGTGCCCTTCTGGTGGTGTTGATACGACGTATCATTTTTTGGAGGACGAGGAAGCCCAGCAATCTGGGTGGCATGTCGGAACATACGTCGCTTCCGGCTCCGGAACGTACGAGGTGAAGAACCGTACAACAATACATACAAGCAAATCGTTGTTCTCAAGTAGGGCTGCCGGTGTTAGAGCATATTCGATTGATTGCCATGGACGATCGTTATTCTTTGGTTAAGCTGCAAAACTACTCTCAGCGAGACAGCCACTTGCTTTGGGCGTGAATGGGGGTCATGTGGCGGCCAGGCACATCGCATTGCGTTGGTTACCGACCCCTATACGACGTATGGTGGCACGATCGAGTGTAGGTTATCGGCCAATAATAGTGAAACCCCTGCGCCCTGGGGCAAAGGGCCGACCTCCGCACAATGTTAGTTTCCACGAGATGTTACGATTGCACACGGTATTCAAACAGCGCATCGAGAGATAGGGCTCATATCAAATTTGGTCGGTGTCCGTTCAAAACCTAGTACAAAATGGATTTTCAAACGGCTGAGAGTCAACGTCATGGATCATCCTACATATATCTATTAGTTGGATGATTTTGTTTGTGCTTTATGACCTGCTTCTGCAGCTGAGCTTGGATTGTCAACGCGCCGTCCATTTGGCGTGCTCCCGCGCTGCAAGCTATTACTGCAAGATGCGCCTTCTGCAAGCCGTGGGGTGGATCCGCCTCACCTCTGGGTTGACCCTGCTGTCAATCGGGGTAGCCACGAGCCACTGATTATTCCATAATTTAGCATTCACACCACCGGAGAGCAGCTGTGTCCTCTACGCAGCCAATCTTTGAAGTACAGAAATTGAGAGGGTCGAGGCTACTTCATGACAGGAGCTTCCGCTCTATACGAACGTAGCGCGCATGGAAGATGGGCGATTGCAGACATCGGCGATGCGATAGTCGCAGGGGCTGTGTGGGACAAGGACTGCTCGACTAAGCTACCCAACGAAAAAGCGCCTCTAAAACAAAGCATGTACTTCGTAGGGAAAATCGGTACGCCCGCGTAGTTAAGAGTAGGGTTAGAAATACCCTCTCTTATCCCCGAGGAACCGTGACACTACCGCGTAGCTTGAAATAAACCCATGCTCCTCGTGCTTTTGCCCCCGACAGAAAAACGCTTCCCACGGAGTTCACCCCGACAATGGAGGAAGCTGCGAAGGCGCAGTCTTAGGGCCCGTCCCGCCGGTGGAAGAGACGCCTTTCGAAGCGCTCGAACTCTACCACTCGAATTCGATGGTGGTGTACGAGGGCGGCGCAACCTCCTCAACATCGTGCTCTCTGAGGGTTTACAACTCGAGGGAAATGGTGGTGCACGACAGAGCCGAGATCTCGGACGCATCGAGCCGCCGGTGGGTTAACAACTTGAGTGTAATGGGGCTGCACGACGGCGCCGGAGCCTTTTCCTCGTCGTACTCCCTACTTGTGGAGCCCTCGAGGGCGTTGGTGCTTTGTAGCGGCGTCGGGGCCCCCGACACATCCTGCCCTTTGAGGGTAGATAGGTGAGCAAAAGTGATAGTATGCTGTTTGGGCAGCGCTTGGAGCTCTGGGATGTTCCAATCGACCGCATTCAGCAGCAAGGCCTAAATTGTTCGGTCAAAACTGCGTGGAAAAAATGATTACTGGTGTGTTAAATACTAGACGATTGGGGGTTTCCCATGTCGGAAGGATGCTTCTGCTTTTGTTGGTGTTACATGCGCCGCAAAGGGTGCATGTGGCTTCGTGGTTCCTGAGCTTCCCCTTGTAACGAGGAAGTATACTGCATCCCACGGTACTCAAAACACAATCAGTAATTGCCATTGCATCCTCTCGACAGAGCGCATCTCCGCACCAGTCCTGGCCTGGCATAGCCTTTCTTGCGGAAGTCATATTGTGGGAAGACTTGCAAAGAAATCACCTCTAGACGTAACGACAAAAAAGCAACATACACGAGAAGAACTTGAGTTCATTTTCTCGCGCTGATGGCAAGAACCAAGGCCCAAAATTACTTGTGGGTTCGGTTTCGGCTGCATGGCAGCACCTAAAATTGGAAAGCCCCTCAAGGTTTACAGCCTGTCGTATCGTTTTTCGTCTTTCTGTGGCGCAAACACTTTGACGTGGTGATCCATAGAGCTTGAATATCGTAAAGGTCAAGCTGGCAACCGCGGAACCCGCAGTGTGTTTTCACTCTCATACCTCAACATGCTACCCCCAGCTCGGCAAAAGACGCTTCCGACCAACAGCGGTGAAACGTACACAGCGCCAATCCTGAACCCCCCACGAAAGCACGCAGCTTATGTCTGCGGCGTTTCTCAGAGGGGTTCTACGACAGGGGTACCTGTAGCACTTGTTTTATGCCTTACGAGGCAAATACTTATGAACTGGTGGAGGCTGGACTGCCCTATAGGGCATACCTCTTAGCTTTTTTGTTTCGATATAAACCTAGGCTAGCATTAGTAGGTTAAGAGGTCACTTTTACCTTTAAACCCGGTTTTGGGTGGTACTATAGAGTTACTCGAGCGAGGAGCCTCAACAAATATTGCAGCGGCGCCTCTACCCCTACAAGTAGCAGCATGTACCCTTAACACTAGCCTGTCCTCCGTTCCCGCCGCCCCCCCCACCCCACCACCGGTGGCGTTACGTTCTTGCCCGATGCATCCCAAAGCGTGCGTCCGAGGGGTTGCTTCGTGGCTCCGGCCACCTGTAAAGTTTCCTACCATGACTCATGCGTGTCTGGTCTGTTTTGCCTGGTTGGCGGGACACCCATCGGAAGGGACATATTGTGGATCCCTCATCGCCCTCATCGAGATGTTAGCCGTTGGATGGACACGTTGCAGGTGGGTCAGTATGAAGCGGATGTAGTTATATACAAGTAGCAGGTTGGGGTGGCTTTAAGTACCTAAGGTAGTCAATCTGCTCCTTATTTTTGTTTTCCCTGAGGCATGTGCGTTGTGTTTTTGTACGCAACGAATAGCTCTGCATGTCAAGGGTTTAATGAAATGTGTACCTTGATCTTGTAGCGTGTACGCATGACAGAGCAGCGTACAAACAAGACAGACATTTGTACAGCGTCGATAGGCTTCCCTCTACGGATGCTCCGGTGTGTGTTAAACGCTTGCGGTGCGGAATTCAGGGCGGCATATTGGCGTGGCCGTTGAGCCGGTTGAGTTGTCCAGCTTCATGTCAGCATTCAGGACCACCTGCACTAACGGTGGATACCATGCTATCGTCTCCGACGTTACAGTTTCGTCCGCGAACGTATTGATTCGTCCGTTGGCCTTGCCTGACCGGTACTGAGAGAGTTTCTTGCCCCAATTATTCAAGCATGCGGAAGCGATTGCAGCGTGTTCGAATATTTATGATTCCAAACATGTTCTGCTCTCTGCTGACACCTTCATAAGTACACATTGGTGTAGGCTCGCGCTTTCCGGTTTATGTGCCTTGCTCAAATGCATCCGTGCCTATGAGAACACTATGCTGTTTGTTTGCCTACCCCGTCGACACCAAGAAACAACAGGCTACCCCCACACATTCCAACATACATCAACAACTGTGCCTAGGTCAAATCGATCCACCATGAGCTCCTAGTGCAACGAAGGAAGTATGCTGTCGAGGATTTCGAGGTACTTGGGAGGGGTGTTGAACCAGTGCTTCCGGTGGCAGAAGCTACAGAACCATTCATCGACGATGGCAAAAGGTAAGCGTCGAATTGAGAACTACATAAATGGCCGAAGCCTAGTACAGTTCCACCTGTCTATTTGGTCAAGGCTCCTCCGGTATGCGTCACGACGGTTATTGTTAACCGGGACGGTTGAGAGTTACCTTCTATACCCATGGTCTGTGGCAGCGATGTCGGTGAGATCGTAGCGATGTATCGGACTGCTTGGAAGGTTAAAAACTGCCTGATACAACCGATGAAGGGGATATTAATAGGGCGCCTTTTACCGGTCTTTAGCACACAAATCATAGCAGACAAAGTACCAAATACATACTAGTTTTTGCTGTTTTTACATGTTTTAGGGCGTTTTGTTTTTTAAGAAAGGACGAGAAGGCGTTGACCCAGCCCGATCCTACCCTTATCTCTAACCTTGATCCAGAGTAAGGCTCGACCCGAACGCGGCTTCGCCGCGCGCCGCGCGTTTTGGACAATCTGAAAAAAAATGTGCAAACCACCACAAAAAATCGTGATGTTTTTGGTACTTTATCTGGTACGTTTTGTGGGTCAAGAACGGTAAAGGCCACTGATAGGGGACCGTTCAGGGTTTTCGATAGGGTTGGGAAGCCTATGGTCGCAACCACCTGGGAGGGAGAAATGAAATGTCGCAAGGATTGTCTTCGGATGGAAAGTGTGTTGTGTTAAGGTAACCCTCGATGTTCCCTGGTATGGCTTGGACCTTATTTTCTGTACGGAATGAAAGCGGTGAAGATATGCACTTAAATGTTTTAGTCTTGGAGGTAATCAAGTCGCCCCCACTGTCGATGTGGTCGATTGCTCGCTCTTACAAGGCGACCGCTGCGCGCCTTCCTCGTTGTACCAGTGTCTTTTTGACAATATTTTGAAGCAAAAGGTTGTGGCGTATGCTGGACAGTACGTTACCCTTTTGGAGATACTTTCACGCAACAAATGAACCGTCCGAGTTTTCGCACTTGAGCATATCGAACTTTTTGTTTGTTGAGATTCCATTCGGGAGTGCGGTTGGCGTCATCCAAACGATACTCTCCGTTGATGGAGCAAAAGGGTGCGAGAGGTTTACTTGGACGGTAAGATGTGTCGGCATCAACCCCTCACGCCAAAAATGCATACGTTGCGTGCGCCGGCTATGATACATCGCGCTCGATGTGATTTATGGTGCGTCCCGTTGCTGTTGCGCACCTCGAGGTCCCTCGCCGACCGGAGCATCCACCCCCTCATACAAGAGCGTTTCCAAGGCTTCTCACGGACCGGATCAAAATTCCCGGGTCAGATCCGATTAAGAGTGGCCCGCCCCGATCCGTGAGAGTTTGAAAACCTCCGGACCCGACCCGACCCGACTCGACCCGTGAGATTTCGAAACGTTCCTGACCCAACCTGCGGGATGGGTAATGATCGATGAAGAGCCTTGCACAATACGTTCTGTGTGGAGAGGGATCTGACACATAAGCCGTTCCGTATGTTGTGCTTTACCACAGGCCCCTCATTGTGGTTGATCCCCCGCCGGCGCCTGAGCCTACAGAAACTTCCTACCTGAACGCGAGAACGGAGGAGGACTTCCCCTCCGACAACCTTCACGCAATGGTGAGCAGTTCTGCTTCTGTAGGCCCACTATTAATAGTACGGGGGGACATGGTAATCGGGACCAAATCTGCTTAGTAAAAATACTTGAATGTATAGGTTTTCGTGTATGTGATGGGTCCTGGTTACTACATATGGTGTATGCGTGCTGCTATGGGGGTAGGGGGTAGCACTTTTTCGCCTTACGAGGCGAATGTTTTCTGACTGACAGCGCTCCTTAACCCCTTCAGAGCTGCAAAAACTCATCCCACACTAATTACAAGTGTTTTGTCTCCAAAAACGGGGGACCGGTTCTTAACCCATTCAGAACTGAAAAAAATGTCCCACACTAATTCCAAGTAGTTTGTCCCCAACTTCGTGGGACCATTTCTTAAGGAGTTAAGGGGTTAACTCAATACCGTCCAGTTGCCATCGGTGTTTTACTTATATCCTTCGTGATACACCTATATTGGCTTTGGGATTGTTCGTCGGGTTGTAACTTTTAGCGATAATAAATCAAAAACATTCTTGGGTGAGGTACACAGAGATCCTACACTATAATCAAGTAAGGAACCTCAGAAACATTAGGTGCCACCCCTACAAGGCAAACACGCCTCATTGTCCAACCTTTCCGTAGAGTGTGCACTGGTGAATTCAGGTCCTGTTATTACGGGGGGCCATAGTAATCAGGACCCATCACATACACAAAAACCTATATATTCCAGTATTTTTAGTGAGCTTGTTTGGTCTTGATTACTATGTTTCCCCGTACTAGTGACTGTGGACTTGATAGTGTTCGCCAAGTGATCCATGCCTCGGGTAGATCAGATAGATTATTCCCGCTTCATGGTCTATAAGCAGTAGGCCTTTCAAGGCAGATATGTTCCCGATCTTGTATATATGATCTATAGCTCATGTTGCCGGGTGGGAGCCGTGTCATCTGCATGACCTATCGTAGCACATGATTCTTGGGATTGGATCTGTACTATGCAGATCCTGCACAACCTCCCACAACGGCAGGTGAGGAACTGAATGATCTAGATCATGATCTGCCTGAGCTGTGAAATGTTCCCTGTGTTTTGTGGCCAACACTAATCATGGAAAGTTGGCACCGCCGTGGTGGTGGTGGTGGTGTGTGTTTGGATGTTCGACGTATTTCAGGTGGTGTGGACGGCGAGGCTCGATGCATCCTTACCGGCAACCGCGTTGTCGACCATGCGCTTCCTGGTGACGCTTGTGGGAAGGGTCGCGTGGTTTCTGGCAGTGAATACTACGCTTGTCCTGGGCACCTGCATGGCGCTTGTGCTGCTGGCCGTCATGATCTTGACGCCGACCGTTCAGCTCGGGGTCGACGAGTGGGAGGATGTTGAGCAGGTACCGGTGTAGAGAAATCTCGAGCGTCGTCTTGTAATAGTACATGCCTTATATGTGATTTCGATAATACTAAAAGGACGATTGATCGGACAGAAGGAATAAAGCGCATTCGGCAGTCTAGTGGCCCCCGTGTGTTCGATCCGTGACACGTGGTACAGTTGGCTGGACCGCTGCGTAGGCTTGTATAACTCGCGACCGACAGCGTTTGGGTTACGTTTCGAGATCGATGATACGTTGTTAATGGTCGTGATCAGGGTATCTCCTTGGCTATGGCTGTCGTGTGCAACACACCTATGACGTGTGTCGTCTTGCGTGAGGCGCCTGACAAATATGTGCTTAGGCAGCTAATGGTAGACCTCAGACCGCAAGCCGGTTCGACGGGGACATTTGTAGCACACGAATCTGGGTGGTGTGATATTTTACGATGTGCTTCGCTGTGTCGTCAGTCCTTCAAGCACCGTCGTGGTGCAGAGCCCCGCCTTGTCCGCATGTGTGGGGTAAACAACGAATTGGTCGTTTAGTTTGGCGCAGCCATAAAGGGAACTGTCCAATATCAGGGGCATGACTTCATGACTTCAATGAATGACGCGAGCGTTGCATCACTTTCTCGACGATACCAGTACATCGTGAGGGTTTCTCCGCTCGGCGTGCAGAGTCGCAGCATAAGGTGGTTCAATTCATCCATTGTTGTTAGTCTTCTCGCAGCGACATAGGCACCTTATAGCCAGGTTGGCAGTCCTATAAGTGCAGACGTGTAACGTGGGGAACAATCTACTGCTGCAGGATGTCACTGCCTCACCCCTGCCCTTTTACCCTCGCCTACTCATGTCACGATTTTGCGCGATGTCGATTGCGGTGCCAGCCGGACGTGAGCCCCTCTGGAAGCGACAAGGGATCCGGGTCGGGTGATACCGACGGAAAGGTAAGAAGTCCCGAGCAGTGTGATCGAGTAAACCTGAGCTCAATTGGAACAGCACCCAGCTACCATGGGGAGCTGTAGTCGAGGAAGATACCATAGCATGGTCGCTCACCGCATTATCGTCGTTGGATCGACGGTACCACACGGGCTCGCTAGCGCTCGAGCACACTTAGCTTCATGCCGGTTTGTACTGGCGACCGATGTATGGCCGCTTTGGAAGCACTGCTAAACTCGATGGCGTTTGCTACATTTATTTCATGAGCGCGATCCCCCATCCAGCCAATCAACATTTGGTTTTCTGACTTGATGCCGCATTCAAGTAACGATACATTAATTTTAGAGCGTGGCCCTCAATCCAAGTGAGCATTTTGTGTTCTGAAAGGAAAGCACTACGTACGTACCGCGAATGTATGATTTCTGGGTTTGATATCCCGGTATACCTTATATACCCGTACAGGAGCAGCACCAGACAATGTACCGATTGTTCGACGTCCAACAACCCATTTACATAAACAAAAATGGTATAAACAGGCGTGTTTACTCTTTGCCCGCACCGTCCCTGTCTCCATATCGGAGAAAGTAAAATACGTCCCCTCACCTGTACAGAACGCCTAATTAGTTGATGAGAAACCCCTTCAAGAAAAGTAAGAGACGTCGGCAGTATGTTGCACATCAACACCGCATCACGCTGTAGGATGATAGCAGTAGACCTTGACCAGGCGACCAAGGGTGTGTTGTTCAAGTGGTCACTGGAGTCTGGCACGTTCGCGTTTGTTTCGCTGGTGGAAGAAAAAACCACAGCAGTGAATGAGTGAGAGTATTGCACTCGACGAAGAGTGTGTTACGGCTGATCAGTGAACACCTTTTTTGTTTTATTTTTCTGTTTCGCTCCCCCTTTTCTATTTGCTTTTTTGTACTGCAGGGGAAGTCAGACGGAACGCCTCCGAAGAAGTCCTCACCGCACAAGTGAGAGAAGCAGTCAAAGTACCTCCAAAATACACTCTCTCTTGTACCACTCTGTCCCGAAATATAAGCAAATCGTACATACTAATATTGAATAAAAAAGGTGCTTATGTTTACAGACAGAGTGGTACTTGTTTGGAGGGGGCTGTGCGATGTTGGGAAAGCGCATACTAGATACCGGTACGTTTTAGCTGGTCGGTGTCTTTTGGAAGTCACGGGAAACGTACCGCTGTATATCAGGTTCTTCGAAGTATATGTGCTGAGTGGAGAACATTTGTGTGCCTGAACCCCCCCCGCTTCGTTGAACAGTGATCCGCCTACACTCTTCTCACGGAACGATACTGGAACCGTTTCGCGTCTCGTTGATAATGTTTTGATCCGAAACCATATCGACGCCCTGCCGCGTGTCGAAACCTGAAAAAGTGGGGGGTCTTTTCGAGGACGGACGTAGAGTTCAGTGGTCGTCGACGAAACTTTCCACACGACTCGGACAGACCATCTACAGATAGATCATGATCTATATCATCTAGATCCTAACCTGCCGTTGTGAGAGGTGTGCAGGGCCTGTACCGTACAGATCCACCCCGAGAAGCGAGTGCCAGATCTTGCAGACTGCACAGCTCCCACCAGGCAGCGTGATCTAGATCATACGGTACAGATCAGGGGTCTATCTGCCCTGACAGATCTAGATCATCAAGCGGGAATCGATGATCTATTTGATATATTTGTAGATGATCTGTCTGGGGTGTGATCCCTTCTCTGATAAGCTATGCAAGCGTGATGGTGCCTTTTCCAAGCAGAGCGCAACACCATGGTCAGCCCCCCCCCCTCTTGCCTTGCTTGGCTCGCTTCTATCCGACCCCTGCACTTGTGTTGCTAGGCCGGGTAAGGGACTGTCGAACCCGGGAAATCAATGCGCTTCCAACTCCGTGCTGCAGACGCTGCGAAGCAACCCCGAGATTAGAACTGCCGCGGAGCTAGCAAAAGGTGAGGCTAGAGTACGAGACCCCCCCCCCCCTGTGAGAAAATGCAATCATGACCGTTCTTAGTAGTCTCGCCCAGTTAGCTTTTAATGGGAACAGCAGTCCCTATACACGAAACACCGAAACTGCCATGGGGCCGCAAAAATGCTCAAACACCAGTAAGCTTACCCCGGGGTTAGTGCGTGCGTGCATTCCGCAAATGCATGCGCTCATTTTTTTTTTATCAGACGTGCACTGCGCCGAATACCCTTCCAGCACCAGCAGCAGGAGCCATAGGCTCTATCAATAGTAGTGTGGACTCCGCACGTTCATAGCCGCGATCAAAAACGAAACAATGCAGCAGCGCTTCTTCTTGGTGTTGACCCCCCCGGGGTATATAGCTTCGTTTGTAGCTGGAAGGTCGGGCGGCTCTTTGACGATGGATTATCTCTTGTCGCTTGCCGCGCGCTTGCCCCATATATAGAGGTAACCTCCGAACTTTTATGAGGTTGTGTTTTTCACTTGAATATAGTATAAGAGGTCTGTATCTCACCCCATAACTTATTTTCAGAAACGCTAAAAGTGCAAACAAACCCGATGGGCAATCCCAAAGCCTGCTGTAGGTAGGAAAATTCCGGGGAAAATATGGTAAGACACTACGTAATGGTATTCCAAAGATAGTCGGTTAAGAAGGCCGTTCACACGAACGCTAACGGTAGTGGTGAACCTTTTTTGGGGCCCATTTCTTGGTTATAGAATACGAGCTCTGTATTTCTCACCCAAAACCGGTTTTGAAGAAAAAAACACCCTTAACACGACGAGAAATCCCATATATAGCCTTGGTCTGCAACGAAAATTATCTGTGAAATCACACGATCTTGGGTAGTTTTTCAGTTGAAAAGCCCCATCAGCCAGAAATGTTAGTATTTGGCACAGAAGGCAAAAAAAAAGGTGCTACGTATACACCCCTATCGTAGCATGCCTCCCTCTGCCGTCCTGCTTGCAGCCCCATGAGCTTCAATACAAGCCGTGTCTGATTTGTTCCTTTCCTTGTCGTTGCTCGTTTCTCCCGGCCTTCCAAGAGGACCCGCTGCGGGAGAACTCTCTGGCGTCGGCACTAGGCACTCTCTTCGAGGTCAGAATACAAAATATGATGTCTATCGCGCTAGACAAGACGATATGTGTGGTCGGTGGCACTGGCGGGGTCGTAGTACCTCGGAGGCGTATAACACTGTGTTGCTATATACGCGATCAAACTATCACACCAACCTTACAAAAATGAGTTATGAGGAAATGGTCGATCTCACAGCGATTTTGTCGATTTTGTGTTTCTTCATTTTCTTGATACCACTCGGCACGCCCCAACGGCAATATTCAGCCTACGTTCTCGTTTTTATATGTGCAACCGCTGTTGCGTCATCTGTATAGAGGTGGGCCTGACCCAACGTTGAAGCAGAGCGGGACAAGCCGATGGCGATTCGGACAACGCTGCAAATAAAGAAATCGACCTCCGTTTTTGGTACCGCTTCGCGAACACAGCTTGCGTCAGCGAGGGATGTGTTGATTCTGGCCCTTATGATTGGCCAAACCAAAACCGTGAGTTTTTTTTTTCCCCGTGGCAACGCCGTGTTCGTTTTTGTTTTCAGGAAATGGAGCAAGAGACAAGTGGCGCCTGCAAAGTTGGTCCCATCATCCTCGACGCGATCAACCGAGCGCCGAATGTGAGAAACCGAGCGCAATGAGACGCACGCGCATTGTCTTTGGCATTTACAGCAACAACAGACGCACCTAGGCATACGACGAAAAATATTGCGAAGCGCCTTCCATGACATTGGGTAACCCCTCGGTTTAGAATACATCAGTCAGAAATATGTTGGCCAAAAAAAGTGTCACTGGGACCACTGCCGCAGCGCGCCCCTTACAGCCTAACAGCCGTGTGATTTTGGAAGCGCTCGCCGAGAACGTGTTTTGTTGCAGTTGTGCCTCTCCAACCTACGTAATCACCCGCGCCAAACGTCACGCAAATCGCAGCAGCTGAGCGAGACCTGCTGAGTAAGCGCGATCAGTGTGGAGGCGAACCTAATTTCCTTTGTTCGTTTTCCTGCCGTTTGACGGCGTGTGACTTTCCTCAACGAAGATGTGTCTCCCGGCCGCACCGCTTGCAAACGATTCGAATGAAAGCCGCAGCGAGGGCGGTTATCGTCCGATTTCCTCACAATCCATTGGTGATGCTTCGTATGCCCCCAACTCGTGCGTGTGTGCTTGTTCGGGTCCTTTGGCGAACAGCTCCACGCTAACGTCCAAGCAGACGCGGGCGAGGTTCTACTCCACGTTCTCAACGAACTGCGCGATGAGGCTACGAGAGACAAGGTAAGAGCGCGATCTTGGATGGCACATTGGTCCACGTTTGTGAGGCCTTAGGCTGTTGAAAAACAATGGCGACAGCAAGGCCAGAGACAGGGTTCTTGCAGTCGATTTGTTTGTTTTTTGTTTTTTGTTGTTGTTTTCAATCCTTCGGCGGATGGATAGAAGCACCTGGTATAGCCTATGCTCACTGCACTTCCACATCTAAAATATATGCCGTGTATCAATTTAACCCATACATATGCAATGGTCGTCGTGTAGTACCAATCGGTGCTCCCGTGTGTTCTCCTCAAGGCCATCTAGCTCGATCGAACCGCCATCTGCCTGCACTGGGCGCGGGGGGGGGGGGCGTGGCACGTACTCCCTTATTAGCGGTAAGACGGGTGCTTAATTTCCTCTCAACACGCTCGCTCTGCCCGTGGCTGTACATTCGCAGGATGAGGTTACCCTTAGAGCCGTGGCAGGCATGGACGGCGAGCTGAGCGTCCACTGCGTTTGCTGCTGCAACCGGGTAAGCTATATACGTGGATTACCATTGCGTTTAATACGTACCCGAGATTATGAGCCTCCAAGATTGTTTGCCGCTTCGTTTCCAACGTTCAGACATATTGAGAGTCGTTTCACGGGGAGATGAAGCTGCGCGGGTTTGGTGGTTCACTTGGGTGGTTGGTGGGTATGATGCGGTCCAATGGTTTAGCAGGCTCCCAGTTCAACCTCTAGATGTCTCCCAAGAGCGGGAGGGCGACAGTACTCGTCCAGACACTATGTAGCGCCTAATAAAAGTCGACCAGGGAAGAAAGTGCTGCTACCTTCCCGCGACAAAACACACGTACCGTAGTGGGGGGGGGGGAGAAGAGTCTAACATGTGACCCCGGGTCTGAGTTACGACTACGTAGGAGGGAGGAGGAGCAAGAAGGGCAAGCTAATACATGGGATGGCAAAAAAATACAAATAAACATACTTCGTATTATAGGATTTCCCTTCCTGATCATCAAACGGCTGGATCTCATATGCCCCAGTTGGACTCTTTCCTCCAGCACCTACCTTGCATGGTTAATATTTTGTTGCACAGCTTCCAAGGAATAAAACGATGACTTATTTCCGCGATGCAGAGGAGGGGGGGGGAAAGCGCCCGCTTTGCGACCCCGGATCTGATTTTTTTTTCCCGAAAAAGAGGGAGTTGGAGGGGAAATAGGGCAAAACAAATTAATGGGATGGGGGAAAAATAGAATAAAATCTACCTGCGTACGTGTTTCACCGGCAGGAATCGCGACCGGTGGACCGCTTCCTGGTGCTACCAGTTCCCATGCAGCCGCTTCCTGGAGGCGGTGCGGCAGCGCCCGGGAGCGGTGCGGCAGCGTCTGGGAAGTGCCGAAGGGGCAAGCGGGGGGGACGGGGAGGGCGGAAGAAAGGAGGAAAGGGGGGGAAAGGGGCGAAGGGAGGAGGGAATAAGTCACAGCAGGGCGGCGGCAGGCAGACAGGAGGAGGAGATGGGGGGGGGGGGAAGGGACGAGGAGGGGGAGGGGGAGAAGGAGGACAAGGAGGAGGCGGAGGAGGGAAAGAAGGAGGAGGAGGAGGAGGCGGCGGCGGAAAGCGTTCCGAGCAGCTTTCTGACTTGCTCACCAAGGTGCGGCGTGGTGTCGCTAGAAACTGATTTAGGTCTTGAGCTATAACCACCTTATAGGGGTGGTGCCTTATTTTCTGAGCTCCTCACATGAGGAACTCGAATTTCTCACCCGAAACATGATTTTTTCGAAGAAATTTGGTTCCGCAACCCGACCAGCATTTCTATGGCTAGTCGTAGTAACACAAATGCCCTCTGAGAAGTGTCCTACCCTAACCGGTAGTTGCTCACTTGAGGAGCGCAACCGGCCCCAGTGACAAAATATTGCCTCAGAAGGCGAACACTAACTGCAAGCCCTATTACCTACCGTGGAATGGGTCTCATTGTGCTAAGAAGCGCTCGAATTGCTTTCATGCCGGCACACGTTACCGGACGAAGTCTGTACCGATATATAGTAGCAATCGTTTCGGAACACTCATAGATTCCGGGCGTGACTGGTATGTTTGCGCGTGTTTTCGGTGCCGCCTGTCGATGGAGCATATTTTGCAATCGACCGCCCGGACGAGTACAGTGAGACTGATGCAGGGTGTGCAAACAAGGGCCCCGTGTCCCCAACGCTGACACCGCTTATGGTTGCTTGCTCCCCTTCTCTGGCCGGTGTTCCCACACGAGCGAAGGTTTTCAAGAAGGAGGCTGTGGACTCGTGCGTGGAGTGCAGGGGGAACTACGGGGGAGTGGTGAGATATGCCGTTGAATCGATGGGTCGATATACACGCATCTCACAAGAGAAGCACCTACCTCATGTGAAGATAGTGTCCTGGCCCCTGCGAGACCTTTGATTTTATTGGTTTGTGCCCCCCTTGTCATTGCTGGCTCTTACATCTTCTCCCGGATATCAGAACACGCCTCATTTTCCCCCGATCAAAATTCGGTGGACGTAGTCAGGCGTGATGCAAGTGTACAGCAGCAGAGAGTGAGCCGTTCACCGACCGTCAAATGTTGCCCCCTTCGGGAGTTGAGGGTGGAAACACCTTCGAACACAATTGACGATTACCAGCGTCACCCATACAAAGCAGCCCGGCCTAGTGCGTGGTAGGGTACTATCATAGATGAAGCAGTACCCGAACTCCAACGCAATGTGTTGCGTCGCATGAAACGCTCCCTGCCGCATGGTACTACTTGAGTGCCGCGCTCACACCATAGGCCACGGTTGGTAAGACCACGCTTAACTCTGGTCGTTGTCTTTGGTGCCTATATGTGAGCCCCATAGAGCTTGTTATGTCGGCAATGTTGCTCAGCTTGTTGCGAGGCGTGAAAGCACTGCCGAGGGACGCTACCAAAAGAGCGATTGAGACCGTTTCTCACAAAAAACAAAACACGAATCGGCTTCGTCCTTCGTCTTCTGTCTTGCCTTTCTCCGCAGTCGAAACCCGGCGGAAAGTCAATGTCCACCACCTTGGGCGACTGCCCCGACCATCTTCTCCTCCAGCTGGGACGCTTCAGGGGTGACGGAGGGTAAGTACCGTGCACGCACCGAAAAAAACAAAGTTTCAGGGGTACAGCAGTACAGAACAACTAATGAGAAAACAAGCAATACGAAAGAAGGCAGGCTGAAGGTTAACAGGAAAGTAAGCAAATCGGGAGTCGTTATGCTGAGATTAGTGTAAGAGCGCACCCCATTCTCGGATAAGAAACACAGCTTTCTGGCCCAGCTTTCCTGTTTCTTACTAGTAGGGGGGACCATAGTAATCAGGACCCATGACATACACAAAAACCTATATATTCCAGTATTTTTACGAAGCATATTTGGTCCTGATTACTATGTTCCCCCATAATAGGTGTTATGTACCTGGTACTGTGTATAGGTCGGAACCATGTTAGAGGTGTTCTTCGTTTCCGGCGTGTGTGGCAGAGCGGAGACGAGAAACCCCCAGTTATCGGACCGAGATTTTCTACCCTACCCGGTATAAGTTATGGAAGAAATTGCCTCCGGGTTGGCACTGTATATCGATATCGTGTGCCTGGAAGGTGAAAACTACTGTAATTGGTGTCTTGAATTAGTATGAATTAGAAATAGATCACACTAACTCTTCAAGACATTCAGTAATGAATTTCACTCACTCATACCCAATTGCAACGTATGCCTGCCATGCGTTAATATATAACGTATCTCGGTATTGTAGGCTGATGTTGGCGCCTCGCAAAACCTTCAAGTTGGGGTGGCACAGACGTGATCGAGCCCTGTGCTGGGTTGGTTCACCATGGCGCATATTCGATTCTACCAAAAGTGCAGTTGTAGACCCAGAGCTGTGAGGAGGGAGACTGACTAAGTCATGGCGCCGTTTCAGGTCGGGGAAAGTTCTATTTTTTGTCTAGAGTGCGACGGGGAGCTACGTTTTGGCCTCCGCAAGACGCTGTATACGGGCGATCGCGTGTTTCCAAAACGAGCAAGAAGCCCTCATGTCTATAAAGCACTTACTACTTTTGAAAAAAAACTATAGCATTTTATCTATCAAGTAGAGTGCTCTTGCACCGTAACGCTCTGGTGTTCCATCATTGAAAATGCTAAGGCCGCGGGATGGAACTCCACCAGTGTGTAGACCATGCAAATTTGTCGTGCTACACCCGATAGCCCATCGGCCACTACAGATCACGCAGAGTGCAGAAAGTTAGGGCTCGGGGTTGAGATTCGTTAGCTTCCGGTATGTGCTCCTGTTTGGAGTCTTGAGCTCAGATTAACCCTGTAACCCGATTGACGGTGCACCGTTGGCGATCGTTGCCGCGTGTCAACCAGTGTGGAACGCAAGAAGATCACGCACCTGGTGGAAACCCCGCCGGTCCTGGACATCGGCCCTTTCACCGAATTTGGAAGGCTTTTTGGAGGTAAGCTAACCTCGTGCCACACGGATTGTTTCTAATTGTCTAAAATTGGGAACCATAACCGTCGAGCAGTCAATGGGCGCCTAGAGGGACCGTGAACAGTCTTGCCGTGTGCGTCTTGAAGGTAGCTCCTCTGTGTGATCGATTGTTGACGACGAAAATGTGAGAAGCTGTGAACGTGTCCATCTCTGGGTTACAGTCAATGCTAATATAGGTAATATGAGCTGCCGTTTATCTTCTCGTTACTTTGACTTGTTTCAAGCGCATTCCGTCAACGCTCACGAACGTGGATCTGAAGGGCCTGGGAGAACTGTAGGAAAGCGGTTGCTTATCATCCCGTCGGAAGTCGTAACCACGTCGGAACTCAAACGAAGAACAGACATACGCTTTGACACAGCAGTAAAATGACGAATGTGACCATCCCTTTGTCCTAGCGAAATATCTACTGCGTGTAGTTGTATCTGCTTTCTCTTGCACGCTGGACGGCACGACTTATATACCGTTGCAACGCCCCTACCTTTATCTCATTTTCCCACAGAGCCTCTGCTCTACGACCTTAAGACCGTCGTCCACCACATCGCCTGGTCACACCAGTCTGGGGATGTGGAGTCGCAACAAGGGCACTACGTCACGTTCGTCCGGACCGCTGATGACGAATGGGCCCACTACAACGACAGCACGGTGTCTATTGTCAGCGCTGACAAAGTGCTCACGAGTGATGTCTACCTGATGTCGTACGCCAAGCGCCCCGTGGTGGGCGCCGCTTGATGACATCGGCGCACAGAGTCAAGAGTGGTGTGGGGTTGTGTTAGATGTACATTGTTTGTCTTCTTCCGGCAACATAGGGCCGATCGTTGCCCAGCTGCGGTTGTTCATTTCGGGCGATTGCGCTCCTTCAGCGCGCCCGGAGCAAGGCAAATGTTTCTAATAGCCTTGATTGTTGGACCGAGTGTTGGGTACTCATGCTGGATAGTAACCACGCACATATCCGCGCTGCCGATCCACCTCCATGACCCAGTCGAGGCTGCTCACACTTTCTCAGGGGTAAAATAACATTATAAATATGCGACGTATAATATATGCATAGGTTCATGAAGATGGGTTGGGCAAGGTACTGTAGTACTGTATATGGGACGCTTAATAGACGTCCTCGGACGCGCTGCACGTGATGTACAGTGCGGGAAGGCCGTTGGTGAGACTTCCTCGAACACGCTGTCACGTGATGTACAGTTCGGGGATAAAGTGTGATGCGCGACCGATGTTTGGCCGGTTGAACGTCATCGACAAGTCGGGACCGGAGGGTTGAACTAATTTTGTAGTGGGAGTTGTCTTGCTCCACCGTAGGAGAATCTTGTCAGAGGAAAGGGCTCGCATGAGACGAGTATTAAACAGCCTCAGACAAGCTGTTGCGTGATATACAGTTGGGGACGACGGTCGATGGGGCATCCTCGGACACGCTATCACGTAGCAGGTAGGACACACTTATGGTCATCGATGCGCGTTTGGCGTTTAGCCTAGTGAGCGTCAGCGATACATGGAGGGCAAGGGATTTGATTTTTGTGGGGGCGAATCGTCTTTCTCTGGTGTAGAGGACGTTTTTCCAGGCGAAGGGACTCGTTTTGGACGAGTAATCAACAGTCTCGGACAGGCTGTCGCTTCCTTTTGTGCTGTTTTGGTTTTGGTCCTCCGGTGGGTGGGCACAATGTTGTGTGATATACAGTGTGGGAAGGTGGTTGGTGGGACTTCCTCGGACACGCTGTCACGTAATGTACAGCTGGGGGATAAAGTTTGATGCGCAATCGATGTTAGGCCGGTTGAGCGTCATCGACAAGTCGGGGCCGGAGGGGGAGTTCATTTTGTGGTGGGAGGTTTCTTGCTCCACCGTACGAGAATCTTGTCAGAGGAAGGGGCTCGCATGGGACGAGTATTAGACAGCCTCAGACAAGCTGTTGCGTGATATACAGTTGGGGATGATGGTCGATGGGGCATCCTCGGACACGCTATCGCGTAGCAGGTAGGAACACAGTTAGGGTGCGTGTTAGGCGTTTAGCCTATTTTGAGCGTCGGCGACAAGTCGAGGCCGGGTGGAAGATTAGTGTTGTGGCGGAAATTGTTTTGCTCCGCCGTAGGGGAAGCTTACCAGATGAACGGACTTGCGCTCGATTTGTGGGGGCGTTTTGCTGGCCCAAGATTATGAAATGTGTGTTTCAGGTCCCCTGCCCTTCCTTCGACAGGCAACGTTGCAACGCGTTGTTGCGCGATAGTGGGGAGTACATTGATGCACCGCTCGTTTTGGCGGGGAATCTGTCGTGGCTACCTCGTAGTAGCAGGGGGCGAGACTTAGATGCATGCGGGCCACGTCAGCATAGCGGTAGAAATGTGATTTTGTGTTGCCTTGTTGCAAATAATCTTAGCCGCAGCCTGGAGTGGGACCCGAGGCTCGACACGCTCGTCTTCAGTATCGATCGCTTTAAGTACAACTCGTTGTTATACAGTAGTACACGTGCGGTCATATTTTTCCAAGACGCTGTGGTTGTAGGGGCGACTTAGTAGAAACGCCGCGAAGAATACCTGCGCTGCAGGTGATATTAAAATTGGGTCACTACATTACATTAGCAGTGCGTGTAGGATCTAAGGGAACACGTCGGGACCACGAACGGAAATGTTGCTGCCGATTTGACATAGCTCGACTTTGATCCACCCCGACCGTTTCCCTGTCTGTGCGCCGCAAGCGTTCCATTTCGGGCGATTCGTTTCTTAAGCAGGGATCAAGTACAAGTCAAAAGTGTATCTTCCCCAGCTTGCTGGGATCTTCTGTCGCGGAACGTCCAAGCGTGTCAGCCAGACTCGACAAAATAAAATAAAAAAGTACAGCTGTGGCCGGAAATATAAACCCCGTTCGATACTCACATCAGATTCGAAACGGTGATTATATTTCCAGCCAGAGTGGTACAAGTATATCGATTTTGTTCCACGCCAGTCGACGGTACAAAATCAGCTCAAAGCCTAGCATTCTTCCAAACTCCACAAACAACCCTCACGGCTACTCGTATATACGTACTGTTGTGCAACGAGTACAACAGCAACAGCTGCCCTGCTTTGTGGTCCACCTGGCACGACATAAAAAATCGACAATACAAAAAATACCCAAACCCGCACACAGCATTCTCCAAAAAGCTCCGACGATCTCACTGAAAACATCCAACACTATCTCCGAAACAACACGGGGTCATAATAGTGTAACTACTTCACGCTATGCTAAGCGGGGTTATTTTAGCGGGCGGAACAGGTCAAACTGGCTTCAAAGAACGCCGTTTTTGTTTTACAATCTATAGAGTAAGTTGTACACGCCTGCCGGGTTTCCAAAAAATCGTGGTTGCCTCGGCCTTTTCTGTATCCCGTGCCCATATTATATACCCCCCCAACCAAGCAATGGCCGACGCTGTAAACGTCCTTTTCTTGTTTTGTTTTCCCTCGTAAGTCCAAAACTGGCTAACCCTCTACGAATAGCCGCCTGACAAACGCTACCTTTTAGGGGTGGCGGCTTATTTTTCTGGGCTCCTCGCATGGAAAGCTCAATGTCTCACGCGACACATCACTTCGAAGAAGCTTCTTCGCCCAACCCTACCAAGATTCCTTTGCGTTAGTCCTGACACAACACTTGAGGACCTCAACCGATCTAAATGGACCTTACATTGCCGTCCGTAGTCACTGTCCTTGAGATTGGGGCAACGCTCAGCGCGCGACGGCCAGGATTCGGCGGGGCATGAGACCCGGCGTTCCACTGGTTGTGGCACCCAGCCTCGTGGGGCTGACGCGCTCTGGATCGCGAGATCATGATTCCAGACAGGCAGGCTAACAGCATTTAATAATACGAGTATAAATCATATATTGGGGAAACATTTGGTGCAGGACTAGCGCATACAGCGCATACAAATGTTGGTCGGGTTGCGCGAAACGACCGTCCTTCGAAGTCGTGTTTCGGGTGATTTACTATTAGTATTGAGCACCTCATACGAGGAGCTCAGAAAAATATTTACCGTTGCCCCTATAAGGTGGCATTGCTCGTGGGCGTAAACAAAACTATTTATTGTGGAGACATTGAACAATGTAGCACACCATGAGGTGTACCTACTTGACAGACTGTCGACACCTTGTGGGGTTTGCCATACAGTAAGTAGTGCAGGACACCAAATAAGAAACAGTAAAGCCGGCCCAGCCAGGCTGGATTTCTTGTTTGAGAGAGAGAGAGTGATTTATTCACTAATTTCAAGACAATCACTCTCGAATATAATTTGTTCCTCCAAATGTCAGCCTGGCTTTCTTATTAATCTGTTCCTTATTAGGTGTCCCAAGGGCGCGCACAACAAAAAAAAAAAAACGACACCACACACGTAGGAAGGTCAGAATGAAAAACAAACCGGATCGCTGTGATCACAGGACGAAATGAGCAAAAACCATTTTTTTTTCGTTTTTTGTTCCCTTTTTTTAACTTGGTTTTAGAGACCCCCCCCTATTTTTTTTTCGCTGGTCGGGGGGGGGGGGTAATTAAAAAAAAACTTGACTTATTGTTTTCTAGTCACAACGGTCCGGTTTCTTCCCTCCAATATAGGGGGGGGGGTGTGTGGTGTCGATAACTTTTTTTTTTGTGCGCCCTTTGGGTGTCTTCGAGAAAATAAAAGATAGGCTAGGCTGCTGATACTTCTCTGAGACATATCTAGTTAAAATGGTAATAGTCGCCGAGCATTTTGGTTGTCTTTCTTCCTGGCGGTATTATACTCCACGTTTTTTTTGTTATTTCCATCCCGCCATCTTATATCTTCACCTACTCTTTTTGGGCGCGCCAAAAACAGGTACACCTGGTGCGTTCGGGGCCAAAAACAGGTACATACTAAAATCAAGTTTAAAACGCACCCCACGAACCTGCCGTTCCTTGCAACGCAAATAGAGTTTTTTCATGTTCTTCGTGCTCGCCCGGTGGCTACGTATACGAGTAGCTGCTATTAATAGTACGAGGAACGAACGCCTGCTGCTGTATTCTCCCTTCTCAGCTTGCGACACCCCTGGTATTCCAAGTCAACCACAATCCGAAGGGGAGCCTTCTATCTCGTATTATTTCGGCGGAGGTGTGCAGGCAGATATGTGTGTCGCTCGAGTGGCGTGTGGTGCGAGGTGCGAAGGGAGGAGGGGGTCTCCGCGTACGTCGGCATTTGTATAGGGGGCATAGGGTGGAACTATGAAGGGCCTCTGATTGGCTTAAAAACGACAAAAAAAAGGTGAAAGTCAAGCAGAGTAGACAAAATCAGGTATACCTGGGTTTTAAAGAGGCAAAAACAGGTACAACGAGTTTTGGACCAATGGCAGGGCACGTGGAGTGCGTTTTTGACTTGATTTTAAGTATGTACCTGTTTTTGGCCGCAAACGGACCAGGTATACCTTTTTTGGCCGCTGCCCTATTCTCTCTCCTCCCTAGTCGTAACTCAGATCCGGGGTCACAAAGTAGGCTCCTCTCCCTCCTCCCCCACTACGGTTCTTGCCTTGCATTTTTATCGCGAGAAGACTTCAGCCTTCCTTCCCTCGTCGACTCGCATCGAATTGTGCCTACCCAGCTCTATTAATGGCGCTCTCAGCAGTTGATTCCGTTTTAATTTATTTTTGCAAATAAACTCAAAAGTCCGACCCACGTGAGATTCGACTCCGGAAATCAACGTTCAGAAGCGTTCGAGGTTACCTCTAGACCATCGGGGCGACCGAGTACTGTGTTACGACTTTGCAACTCTAATAGTTTGCACCCTCTTTTATTCAAGGGGGCGGGGGGGGGGGGGTGTACTCATGTCGTGCACGGCCGTAGTCATATGACCATAGACCCTCGCATCCCTACAATGCCGGGACGGAGCACGTTGGGTTTTCACCAACCAGGCAGACATTGCTTGCACCAAGCGCGAAACGCCGTGAGGTATTGGGCGAGTCGCATGGAGGGTGAGCAGGGGGAGAGGGGGAGGTTCCGGCCACCTGATGCTTGCTCCCCCGTGTTAGCTACGTATCTTGAGCGGAAGAGTCGCTCCTCCTACATCCTGAGTGATTCGGACTAATCTGGAACCACTATTTGTCGCCAATCCTGGGTCTATCGATTGTCTCCCGAGTTTTTTCTGTGGAACTACGTCGTCGCGTTTTATTATGGTTATAGTATCGGCACAGGAGCTACTGCGTACACACCGGAAAGGGGGGCGGTTGTATCCATTTGCTGGGACGTTTCGGGGGCTGGTTTGTTGCGTCCTTCTGTTTGACTGACTTTCTTATGATGGCGGATAACGCCCTCTCTCCCTCCCCTCCTAGTTCCGACCAGGCGGTGGGGGGTGAGGGGGGGTGGTGGGCGGGTGGGGGGGGGTGGGGGTGGGGGGCGGTGGGGGGGGGGGGTGGTGGGGTGGCGGGGGGGTGTACCACGTGACCGCCTTTTGAAACTCCTTGGGAGTGCTGAGACAAAGACAAAACCAACGATGATAACGTTTGGTGAAACCAGCCCGTCAAACCGGAGCAGACAGCGATCAGCGCCCAGAATGTAACATACGGTTATAGGTATGGGATCATGTTGCGTCCGTCCGTACGATTACGACACGACAGAAAGATAAACGGGCACCAAACCACTGTATTACCCCAAATCCACGCTTTTATAGCCTTCATTATCATCGAATTCGTCCTTTTGGATTTCCCAAGATGGTTCATAGCCGATGCCCGGTGCACTCAGACCTATCTCCGCCCGCCCCCTCGCTTGAGGGATCTCATTTTGTTTGTGGTATTCCTTAGAGTGGGCGGTAAACGCGACTTCATATTATGGTACGGTCCGCCATTACTTGAAATGCAACGTCGCGACCTACGAGCGACTCCAGTTCGTTTTTTCCCCCCATCCCATGTATTATCTTCGCCCTTCTATTCTCTCTCCCTCTTTAGTCGTAACTCGGATCCGGGGTCACGAAATAGGCTCCTCTCCCCCCTCCCCACTACGGTACGTGCCTTGCATTTTTATCGCGAGAAGAGTTCAGCACTTTCTTCCCTCGTCAACTCTCGTCGAATTATGCTTACCCACGCTATAAAATCTCCTATACGGAGACTCGAACTCTCGACCTCAAACGTAACAGTCTTCGTGGTTACCTGCTAGACCACCGCGACCAACATTGCGACTCTACGAATGATGGCATGTAGACTCTATAACACCAGTATCAACTCCAACTTCAACTTCAAGTTGAAGTTAGCGCTCGAGCTGGAACTGTCCATGTCACGGAACAGCGATGTGCAACCTAACTACTGCTGTGTTCCATGTGACCCTGGATCAATCCTGTTGCGCCTCTGTACATTCCCACAGCTGGAGACAACGAGGAGCGCCTCCAACAAACCCGCACACCCTCCAATCCCCACCACCGCTGCCATGGCCACCACTGCAGCTACCGCTTCCGCTACTGCTACCACCACCGCCACCGTTATCGCTACAGCTACCGCTACCACTAGGCCACTTGGTCGCACGCGCACGGCGGGCCAGACAATCGCCCTACTCAGCGACGTCGCTCAGCTTGACACCCCCCCACGGCTTGGGGGCCGACTGGCCCTTGGAGACCTGGTTGACGATGTCCGGGAAGTGGAGGAGAGGAGATCATGAATCCTCTTTGTGTGGGACGCGCGGTCGTAGCCCTCCTGGGAGTACTTCAGTACACCTTTTGCGGACGCGACGACGCCGTGACAGCAGCAAACGGGACGGCACAGAATGTAGATACAAAAACAGGAGCTCCGGACATTAAAAAAAAAACTGCTGCTGAGCAATCTCGTTTCATGGTGCAAACGCAGCAATGGGTTGCCCTTCCTTGCAGGTCCAAGGGCCCCCAACACCTCTTAGAGGCTATAACGAACAGGGTATAAGTTACGCGGGCGATAGTCTGAGGGTTGACAGTGGGGTTATGCAGTTTTCGGTAGGGAAGCATGAAAGGTCATTATGATTGCAGAAATACGGTAGTATTTCAGCTGTAAACAAAAAACGAAAAAAATGCTATTTTCAAAGACAGCAGTGCCTTTTTCTTTTAATTTTACTTCGACCGAAGGGGCTCCTTATATTTTGAGTGCATCCGCAAGTGCAAGTACAAATATACGTACATCAGAATTTACTATTTTATCTAGCTTACAGTATGTGAGTCCGTATTAAACACCTCACCTGTGGGGCCGATGCTAATGGAAACACTAGTTTGTAAAAAAATGTATGTCAAAGACACCCACCATAATATTTATGTACCGCTCGCTATTAGCACGAATCTTTATACACACGTTTTCTGAACACTATTATTAACAAAAACAAACAGAAAATATCCATTCCTGGCGGGATTTTGGGCCAACACCAGCAGGAGAAAAACTCTGCGAAAAACTGTATATTTCGCAGCGGCGAGATCCTGAGTCCTACATAGACATCGATCGACAAAACGAACAACCGCGTCATGAAATTCGGGCGAGCTCGTTAGGGGCTCCGACCCACCCTAGGATGACAGTGTTCACACGATGATATGTGACGGGCACCCGCCAGGCATCTGACAATATATTAATTTGGTCGCTGATGTGAAGAACACAGACCAGAACAAATCTCGGTCTCTCTCCGATGGCAAATGTTTTTGTTTTTTCAGGTTTGGGTGAAGGGTGTAGCACGCTGCGGGCAACCTCTCGCCCCTTAGACCTCGGACCGACATGATAGCTTCAAGACCGACATCTGCATTCACTGGCTTTGTATGACACGAAGCGGGTTAAACGTGGGTTGATTGTACGTGGAGATCAAAGGTCTATCGCCGCATTATCTGAGTCTATCAGCGTGTAGACGTGTAGACAATTAACTGACAACAAGAAAAACAAATTGCGCCGCGTGAAAACAAACCATAAAAATCAAACATTTGCCTTGTCTTTCCCACAGCGGCCGCACGATAATATGTTCAGCTGTTTGTTCTACTTTATAGTTTGGAAACAAAACTTTTCAAGACAGTGTTTCCATTAGCACCGGTCGGAGATCAAGGAATTTGTCGAACCTCATCTCCGCGGGTTGCGTGTAATGCTTCGATCGCGCGCGCGCGCTACGGGTTGGAAATTACCTCGTGAAGGGTAAAGCGCAAAGAGCGTCGGTGAGTTCGTACCGGGGTGCTACGTATCGTTTTTGAGCGCTATGAGAGCGTTTTCTCGACAACGGCCAGGGTGCTAAAGTCGAGCATTATATTTTCGGAAAGCTCTCGACCACAAACTTTCCGAAAACGCCTTGTTAGGTATTTGGCAAAACCTTCCCGTTCTGGAAAAAAAAAAACGAACGCTGAAAAAAGTAACGATCGCACCCACCCCTGTGCGAACTCAACGCTCTTTACGGTACTACTACGTACACTACCGTAGGTCGGAGGCTCCCCTAAGGTGATAGTACTATTACGGGGGACCATAGTAAACACTAGTAAATAGGACCAAATATNGGGGGGGGGGGGGCTTCCGGCCACCTGTGCTGTTCTCCCCGTGTAGCTACGTACTCTTGAACGGAAGAGTCGGCTCCTTCCTACATCCTGAGTGATTCGGACTAAGTGCTGGAACCACTATTTGTCGCCAATCCTGGGTCTATCTGATTGTGTCCCCGAGTTTTTTCTGTTGGAAACATTCCGTCGTCGCGTTTTATTATGTTATAGTTCGGCACGGTAGGTACTCGTACACACCGGAAGGGGGGCGGTTTATCAATTGGCGGGACGTTCGGGGTCTGGGTTTGTTTGCGCCTTCTGTTTGACTGGCCGTCTTATCATGGCGGTGCTCCCTCCCTCCCTCCCTTCTAGTTCCGACTGTACCACGTGCCGTTTTTAAACTCCTTCGGGAGTGCTGAGACAAAGACCAAAACAACGATGATAACGTTGGTGACATTACCACCCGTCAAACGAGCAGCAGCGTCAGCGCCCAGAAGTACATACGGGTAGGATGATCATGTTGCGTCCGTGCCGTACGACTCCTTGAAATGGAACCGTGGGACACCAACCACTGTATTACCCCCCAATCACGCAGTTTCCGTCGCTGAGATAGCCACTTCATATCATCCATTGTCCTTTTTGATTTCCCAAGATGGTTCAAAACGTTTGCCTGGCCTATACGTCGACCTAGCCCGGTGCACTCAGACCTATCTCCGCCCGCCCCCTCGCTTGAGGGATCTCATTTTGTTTGTGGTATTCCTTAGAGTGGGCGGTAAACGCGACTTCATATTATGGTACGGTCCGCCATTACTTGAAATGCAACGTCGCGACCTACGAGCGACTCCAGTTCGTTTTTTCCCCCCATCCCATGTATTATCTTCGCCCTTCTATTCTCTCTCCCTCTTTAGTCGTAACTCGGATCCGGGGTCACGAAGTAGGCTCCTCTCCCCCCTCCCCACTACGGTACATGCCTTGCATTTTTATCGCGAGAAGAGTTCAGCACTTTCTTCCCTCGTCAACTCTCGTCGAATTATGCTTACCCACGCTATAAAATCTCCTATACGGAGACTCGAACCCTCGACCTCAAACGTAACAGTCTTCGTGGTTACCTGCTAGACCACCGCGACCAACATTGCGACTCTACGAATGATGGCATGTAGACTCTATAACACCAGTATCAACTCCAACTTCAACTTCAAGTTGAAGTTAGCGCTCGAGCTGGAACTGTCCATGTCACGGAACAGCGATGTGCAACCTAACTACTGCTGTGTTCCATGTGACCCTGGATCAATCCTGTTGCGCCTCTGTACATTCCCACAGCTGGAGACAACGAGGAGCGCCTCCAACAAACCCGCACACCCTCCAATCCCCACCACCGCTGCCATGGCCACCACTGCAGCTACCGCTTCCGCTACTGCTACCACCACCGCCACCGTTATCGCTACAGCTACCGCTACCACTAGGCCACTTGGTCGCACGCGCACGGCGGGCCAGACAATCGCCCTACTCAGCGACGTCGCTCAGCTTGACACCCCCCCACGGCTTGGGGGCCGACTGGCCCTTGGAGACCTGGTTGACGATGTCCGGGAAGTGGAGGAGAGGAGATCATAAATCCTCTTTGTGTGGGACGCGCGGTCGTAGCCCTCCTGGGAGTACTTCAGTACACCTTTTGCGGACGCGACGACGCCGCGACAGCAGCAAACGGGACGGCACAGAATGTAGATACAAAAACAGGAGCTCCGGACATTAAAAAAAAAAACTGCTGCTGAGCAATCTCGTTTCATGGTGCAAACGCAGCAATGGGTTGCCCTTCCTTGCAGGTCCAAGGGCCCCCAACACCTCTTAGAGGCTATAACGAACAGGGTATAAGTTACGCGGGCGATAGTCTGAGGGTTGACAGTGGGGTTATGCAGTTTTCGGTAGGGAAGCATGAAAGGTCATTATGATTGCAGAAATACGGTAGTATTTCAGCTGTAAACAAAAAACGAAAAAAATGCTATTTTCAAAGACAGCAGTGCCTTTTTCTTTTAATTTTACTTCGACCGAAGGGGCTCCTTATATTTTGAGTGCATCCGCAAGTGCAAGTACAAATATACGTACATCAGAATTTACTATTTTATCTAGCTTACAGTATGTGAGTCCGTATTAAACACCTCACCTGTGGGGCCGATGCTAATGGAAACACTAGTTTGTAAAAAAATGTATGTCAAAGACACCCACCATAATATTTATGTACCGCTCGCTATTAGCACGAATCTTTATACACACGTTTTCTGAACACTATTATTAACAAAAACAAACAGAAAATATCCATTCCTGGCGGGATTTTGGGCCAACACCAGCAGGAGAAAAACTCTGCGAAAAACTGTATATTTCGCAGCGGCGAGATCCTGAGTCCTACATAGACATCGATCGACAAAACGAACAACCGCGTCATGAAATTCGGGCGAGCTCGTTAGGGGCTCCGACCCACCCTAGGATGACAGTGTTCACACGATGATATGTGACGGGCACCCGCCAGGCATCTGACAATATATTAATTTGGTCGCTGATGTGAAGAACACAGACCAGAACAAATCTCGGTCTCTCTCCGATGGCAAATGTTTTTGTTTTTTCAGGTTTGGGTGAAGGGTGTAGCACGCTGCGGGCAACCTCTCGCCCCTTAGACCTCGGACCGACATGATAGCTTCAAGACCGACATCTGCATTCACTGGCTTTGTATGACACGAAGCGGGTTAAACGTGGGTTGATTGTACGTGGAGATCAAAGGTCTATCGCCGCATTATCTGAGTCTATCAGCGTGTAGACGTGTAGACAATTAACTGACAACAAGAAAAACAAATTGCGCCGCGTGAAAACAAACCATAAAAATCAAACATTTGCCTTGTCTTTCCCACAGCGGCCGCACGATAATATGTTCAGCTGTTTGTTCTACTTTATAGTTTGGAAACAAAACTTTTCAAGACAGTGTTTCCATTAGCACCGGTCGGAGATCAAGGAATTTGTCGAACCTCATCTCCGCGGGTTGCGTGTAATGCTTCGATCGCGCGCGCGCGCTACGGGTTGGAAATTACCTCGTGAAGGGTAAAGCGCAAAGAGCGTCGGTGAGTTCGTACCGGGGTGCTACGTATCGTTTTTGAGCGCTATGAGAGCGTTTTCTCGACAACGGCCAGGGTGCTAAAGTCGAGCATTATATTTTCGGAAAGCTCTCGACCACAAACTTTCCGAAAACGCCTTGTTAGGTATTTGGCAAAACCTTCCCGTTCTGGAAAAAAAAAAACGAACGCTGAAAAAAGTAACGATCGCACCCACCCCTGTGCGAACTCAACGCTCTTTACGGTACTACTACGTACACTACCGTAGGTCGGAGGCTCCCCTAAGGTGATAGTACTATTACGGGGGACCATAGTAAACACTAGTAAATAGGACCAAATATTGTTCGTAAAAATAAGTAAATTATATAGGTTTTTGTGTACAGTAGGTCCAATTCACTATGGACCATAGTAAATAGGACCAAATATTGTTCGTAAAATCAGTAAATTATACCAGGTTTACTATGGACCATAGTAAATAGGACCAAATATTGTTCGTAAAATCAGTAAATTATACCAGGTTTAGGTTTTTGTGAGTACAGTAGGTCCTATTTACTACCAGGTATGGAATCATAGTAAATAGGACCAAATATAATATTGTTCGTAAAAATAAGTAAATTATATAGACGCGTGCTACGATAGAGGTAGCACTTTTTGGCTGAATCGTGTTCTGAACGAGCGGGCTCCTTAACCCAAATTCGTCGGACTTTCATTTTTTGTGACGTATAATGCTTCAAGTATACTTCGGTCATGAGATTTCTCATCCGGCAGCACTTTAATTTTCCGACAACACATTTTTTTTCGGCGAGGTATGACGCTCCTTAAGTGAGGAGCTCAGAAAAAACATGGCACACCTCTACCGTAGCATGCGTCTATAGGTTTTTGTGCGTACAGTAGGTCCTATTTACTACATTAGCCCACCCGTAATAATAGTACTATTCATAATATAGCAATATAGCACCTTACGGAAGGCGTATTCCTTGCGGCGAGCGCAACAGGGCGCACAGAACGACCATGGCGACAACTAAAACAAACCCGCCCTCCTATCTAACGCTCTGTTCCCGGCATGGCTGCCGGCGCCTCCGTGCCTTCAAAGAAAAACGCCCCTGCCCGGTCCCTACCACAGCAGTAGGCGGCCCTTTCGATCGAAAAAATAGAGTACTGCTGCTGTCTTTGAAAGCATGTCTTGGTTCCGTTTTTTTTACAGCTGCAATACGATTTCTGGTATGATACAACAAGGACATTCCATTCACAGCAGTAGGCGGCCCTTTCGATCGAAAAAATAGAGTTCTGCTGCTGTCTTTGAAAACACGTCTTGGTTCCGTTTTTTTTTTACAGCTGCAGTACGATTTCTGGTATGATACAACAAGGATATGTCATGCCTCCTTACCGAAGACGGGATAACCCCAGTACTAAGCCTCGGACTGTCGCCCGAGCAGCGTATACCCTGTTCGCTATGGCTTCTAGAAGGTGTTGAGGCCCTTGGATCTGCAAGGGAGGGCACCTTCTGCTGTGTTTGTGTTATGAAACGAGATTGCTCAACAGCAGGAAGTTTGATCTGTCCGGAGCTCCTGTTTGGCATCTATATACACTCTGCTGCGTCCGTGTGTAGGACGTTACAAACGAGCCAACTACTAATAGAGGCCCAGGTAGGTTCGCCTACTACTAATACTAATAGTGCTCGGCGTTGTCGACGAAATCTGAGTCACAACTTAAAACATTATCAGCAGCCTGAGAAACTTGCATTCTTCAAAATAGGTCAAGGGTAGCAGAGGTATGAGGAGTTGGTATTGAGTAAGAGACATTTTTCGTGATGAAACAAGAATCGGTTCGATGCGGCGCCTGGCAACAAAATATTGCCATATCCTATATAAACGCCCCCTTAACCTGTCGTGGGGGCGAAATTTCGAGCGTTATATAGCACTGGATACATGAAATTTAAGGTCAGGAATCATGTGAGGTCGCGGTTATATATACCATAAATAGCCGAAGGGGCCCTACGGTATTAACAGTGGGATCGGAGGCCCCTTATATATACATATATACGTATGTATACGTACACCAAACAGCCCTTTTTAGCTTATTAGACCATCAAGCAGGTCCCATGAAATGGTTGACCCAACCGTTCAAAGGGACCAAATGTCCCTTACAGAGGGCCGTTACGACAGAACGCGGACGAAAGGGTGGCACGAGGGTGGACTGCGGAGCACGTAAGACATATATACCGTGAACTCGTTTTTAGTTTTTAGGCAATACACTTGGTGTTTCTCAAGCGGGAGGCAGGCTACGCTGGCCCATTTTAAGGGACCTAGAGCCCCTTATTTAGCGTCATGCTTAGGGGTGGGCACCGGGAGGCGAAAAAAAAAAACGAAAACCGGATAACGAGGCGTTATTATAAAAAAAAAACGGATACAACCGGTTTTATTCAGCCGGTTTTAACCGATTTTCCGAAAACCGGTTAAAACCGGATGGTAACGTGAAACGCCTCCAAATCATTGAACAGGACGGCATGTTTCGGTCACAAATGTGCTGTTTATATGTGGATTCCGAGCCACAACCACAACGCACGGGGTGACGTGATTTCAAGGTATAAAACATTGTTGTGAAGAAGACATTGCCGGTGCACAGGTACTATATACCTACCGGTTACTATTAATAGGGCGTTCTTCGCGTCCTGTCTTTTTTTCCTATATGCCTTGCAGATGAGCGTATTCGGAGGGCTTTCCTGCGCGCTGTCTAACTACACTAAAGTCAAGTCAAAATATCCACACTAATTTCAAGATACAAATTCCACACTAATTTCAAGATGTTTTGTTTCCAGACTAATATCATTTTTTTTCAAAGAGTCCAATCCAAAACAAGTGAAAATATAATATACAGATAGATGTCGTACGTGCAAGTGGAGTCTGTATACGTACCTTGGTATGATATATGTTTCGATATATGACAACTATTATAACACGTCAGCAGAGCATCATCAGCTGTTGAGGACATGGTTGATGTACACACTTATACGTATGCATGATACCATATACCAGGTATAACACTACTACTGCTGTGTGTATCCTATTATTAGTACTGGTGGTCAAAGATGTCGGGAGACAGCACTTTCACCCCTTGACAGACAGCGTCAAGGCAAATGCCTTGACAGACAGCCTTGACAGCAAAAAACAGGGGACACTACCGAAAAATCCCCGCTTTGTGAAAAACGCCCGACAATAATGTATAAATTGATATTTTTCCAGGTATTTTGTTTTTTTTCGGCATTTTGCTACTTTTCCGAGTCCGATCTACAGAAAAATATTGAAATTGAATTGCAGAATATCGATGATTTGAAATTAGCTTTCCGCTTTATCAAACGAGTAAAATAGCCTCACAAAAAAAATAAAAAAATAGGGGTTTCCACAGATATTAGGAGGTTTTTTCTGCCAGGGGGATTGGGGACATATGTCTAGACAGCTGGATTTGCCTTGACAGACAGCCTTGACAGACAGACAGCTTGACATTGACATGTCTCCCGACATCTTTGTTGGTGGTGATGGTTTTATTCGGTAGATAATCAGTGAAGAATGTGTCCGGTGCTACCGGTTTAAACCGTTTTTTTCCGTTTTTATCCGGTTTTTCCGTTTTTATCCGGTTTTCAGTTGACCGGTTTAAACCGGCGAAAAAAAACGCGTTTTTTCTTCTTCAAAAACCGACTACTCGTACACGCCTGCTGGGCTTCCAAAAACCGGTTTAAACCGGTTTTTTTTTACCGGTGCCCACCTCTAGTCATGCTACACGGCGGTGCGCAAAAAAAATGAGGTCCCCTATATAACGTTTTATCTTATCGGGGGGTCCCCTACCGTATATAATACCCTTTCATCCCATGTATTATCTTCTCTTCTTTTTTTTCTTTTTTTTTATCCTCCGGCGGGTGGGTAAAAATAAAGCTTACGCCCTCCTCACTTCCACGTCTCACTTCGTGTCGTGTGTCAATTCACTGCTGAGTAGGTTTTGCAATAATTATCAGTAGGAATTGCGCACACACGCAGACACCGAAACATCGTGCGTGACCACCGCAGAGGAAATAGCTTGGCACGTGGAAAATTTTGCACTTGATTGAGCTGCAACAATAAGTACGTCGTGATTTAAAAAGCCTGATAGCGTCATAATAATTTTCTTGTTGTTATCACGCTATGCCTCCAGTGTCCGCGCATCGTCCCGTGCTCCAGAGTTTGTTGTTTCATCTCGAGTAGAGATGTTACGGCGGAGTCACAATCGTTGTCAACCATTAGTAATAAACACGTACGACTGCTACGTACGACTGCTGCCCTTCCTTTCTTTTTTTTTTTCTCTCTTTTTTTTTTCTGATTAGTGTCGACCAGGCTACACGTCACATACGTACTGTCCAATCCTTGCCGTAAATGGTTGCTGTTTGCCGGCGTCTTCTGCCCTTTGCTCTCTGACGACAAGTACATACATGCTGCCCAAAATAAATCCCGTATGAAACAGCAGTACTGCTTTTATTTCATACCAATCGGATAATTGCAACGTAGACTTGAAAAGGGCTCACGGTCTCTTGCCTGCAAAGCTATTGACACAACAAGTACGTAAATGCTGGCCGGAAATAAAATAACATAGAAATACGGCAGCACCGCCGTATTCCAGCTATCGACAAAACAAGTACTTAAATGCTGGCCAAAAATAAAATAAAACAAAAATACGGCCGCAGCAATGTACTCGAGTTTTTACACTCGATACACATCCACTTTCTTGACGTAACGGGAGAAGTTTTCTTTTTCAATTATTGCCACACGTTTTCACATATATTATTGGGGTTCCTCGAAAAACCGATATGTGCGTCGATCTTCAAAATTGCGGGCATAAGCCATTCCTCGTTTCCAAAACTTGGTGCTGCCTCGTTTTTTGTTTTTCTTTCGCCCGTACTTTAGCATACTACCATCTGCCGGCATGCTGCAATTTTTTTCTCTTTAAATATATATTTTAAAGCTCGCCAAACTGCCGTGTTTCCGTACTTCTAATTGTCTGAGCACGACCGGCCTTGCACTGCCTACCCCATATCTGCACGCCTGATATCATACTTGCAAATTTTGGGGTATTCAAAATAATCCCCAATTTCGTATTTTTATAAAACATAACCCCAGTGACGTAGACTCGACTACCATCGATTTACAGTGCGGAATCTTACCATACATTTGACTCCCCCGTACTCCGTAACATTTGAGTCGATAAGGCACTAAACGTGTGGCACATCATCTTTTCCCTCCCGTACGTCCCCATATTTACATTTCTGTTCTTCTTGTTTTTGTTTTTGTTTTTCTCGGTCTTGTTCGTGTTTTGTTTTCTTCGTGGTGTTCGGTTTGATAGTGGTTATAGCCACTCCCCGATAAAAAGGCTGCGCGGACACCTCTGGTCCACGAACTTCCATATATACTCGGACCACAAGGCGCTGGAGAACATCGCCAAGGTGGGCGAACATAACCCTCGCGTCCGGCGATGGATTGAGTTCCTCTCGGCGTACTCCTTCGTCCTCAAGTACCGCAAAGGCACCAGCAACGGCAACGCCGACTTCCTTTCCCGCCTTCCGCAACCAGCCACCGAAGCTGAACGCACCGGACCGAATCGCCTTACCGGTCCCGACACCGTTGGCATCTACCTGATACGCCCCTGCGGTTTCACGCCATGCGAACCATCCACGCCGGGCATCGGCTTGGGTGGGCTCGTACCCCCACCTTCCCGCCCTATCCCAACCATCCAGCCCCTCCCTTTCGCCACCGACGACTTCACCGATTTCTGTCTCCTGGGACCACGACTGGAGCGCGTGCTCCTCACGCCCCCCAACACCTTCGTCGTGCCTGTATGGCCCATCACACCGTCGACGGACCACCTCCATGCCCCGAGAAAGCCGCCGTAGACACCGGCGCTCCTCCAGGCTCGGCTTCCAGGCCGCCCGTCGTCTCCCCGCCATCCACCATTGGCGCCACGATCCCAGCTCCTCCGGACCTCATCTCTTCTCGGACACGTCATCGCGCCGCCGCTGCCACGGGAACCCCCCGAGCCGCCATCGACTATGGCTTTGGCCGCCGACCACAAGCAACCGCTTCTAACACACCTGCACCTACCCGTCGCACGTCAGCGCCCCCAACCACGGCCCGACCGAGGCCTCTCCAAACGACACCACCTCCAGCCACAGCCCCAGCGCAACCTGCGCCACCGARGCCTCCGACACCTACCCAAACACGGCCGACGCCTTCGACCGACCCTTCCCTGCCGACCCCATCGTCGCCGGTCCCGCTCTCGGAGCCGGACGTCACACCCGATGATGACCCCCACCTACTCGCCCGTATCGAGCACCGCACCTTCAGCTACTGGACACGAGAACAACGTGATGAGTCCCTATGCTCTGCCGTCATCCGTTTTCTATCGCTCGGATCCCCTTCACCGTCACCACCCGACCTTCTCGACTTCATCCCCTCGACTCGGCGTCCACAACTCTCAGACGTTCTCGGCCTTGCCGCCAAAAGTACACTCCACCGCACCGACGACGACACCGCCCTTCTGGTACAACGACCACCCAACCCCCCTCCACCCACACCGTGCATCTACGTTCCAATGTTGATGCGCCCCTGGGTCCTACAGACATGCCACGCCACTACTTCCCTACACCTGGAAGTTACACGAACGGTGCGCATGATGGCACGTTTTTTCTGGTGGGTCGGAATGGACGTTCCCGCCCGCTAGTGGATACGCCGCTGCCTCATGTGCCAGGCCCGCAAGACATCCCGCCAAACTGTCCGGTGGCCCATCCTCTCCCTCCCTTTACCCAACGGCCCTGACATCACTGTCAGCGTCGATTACTTCGGCCCTTTGCCCCTCACCCCACGCGGAAACGTCCACATCCTACTCTTCGCCGACCGTTTCAGCCGCCGCGCCGACATGTTCGCTGTCTCCGCAGCTCAGTTCACGGCCGCCGGCACCGCCGACATCTTCATCGACAAGTACATCACCCTTTGGGGGTGTCCAGTGACACTCCTCTCGGGCAACGGCCTACAGTTTACGTCGAAGCTCGCCCGCGCCGTCTACGACCGCCTTGGCGTCAACAAGGTCAACACCAGCGCCTACCACCCCTGCACTAACGGCGACGTCGAGCGCGTCAACCACGTCCTGGCCCAGATGCTCCCCATGGTCGGCAACAAAAACCAAACCGACTGGGACCTCCTGCTGCCGCACGTCTGTTCGGCCTACAACAACTCCGTGAACGCCGCCACCGGGCTTGCGCCCAATCAAGTCCACATCGGCCGCCTTCCCCGCCTCCCGCTCTCCGTCTTCGAACCCGACAACGTCGGCGGTCACCAGAGCCTGGAGCGCGACCACCTCACCTACATCAACTTCGCCACCGAACGACAACAATGCGCCTACTCCCTCGTCCGCGAGCTCTACCACATCACCACCTCGCGCCTGCAGCGCTGGAACGCCCCCATCATGGCCGCCCTCTCAGCCTCCCCTCCTTTCACCATAGGCGGCTGGGCCTGGGTCTACAACTCCACCTCCACCATCCGCCAGGGCGTCAAAAAAGACACCGACGCAACCGTGCTGAAGACGAAGGTCGCCCTCACCTGAAACGGGCCCTTTAAGATCCTCGCCGTGGGCCCGGCGCCCGCCTCGGACACCCCCGACAACCGCCCCCTACACGACAAACTATCTCTTCCCCGACCTACCTTCCGATCTTCCTGGATGGGACTCCAAGCCCCGCGTCTCCGTAAAACGACGCAAGCCTTGCCGGAGCCCCGACGACACCACCGACCTTCCCAAGTACCTGCCTGCGGACCTCACCACCTACGTACTCACCGCCTCCGCCGCCAAATCTCCGCCCTACCACGTCACGACCGACGACGTCACGCCGCCACCGGAGCGCCTCGACGTCGAGCGGATCACCGGCCATCAACTCGTACGAGGTCGCGGCGGGGTTATCGCCGTCCTCTACGAGACCCACTGGGCCGGACTTCTCAGCCCCTCCTGGGAACGGGAACTGGATCTTCAACATGTCAGGCGCCATATTCTCCTTTACTGGTCCGGAACACCGTCACAGCACCGACAAGCCAACCTCTTGTACAGACAAATGCGCATCGGTGCCGCACACCGGGAACTCTCACGGTCGCAAGGCCAAATATTTCTCGCTCCCGGCTACTCCCTGGTCTCCCGCGACCTCTGGCTCCGCAACTTCAGTTCGACCACTCTCCTCTCTGGGGCACACGTTTGGTACAAGGCGCGCGACGGCCTCTGGTGGCTTGGCAAAATTGCCCACCGCGCGCCCTTGGACACCTCTTCGGACAGCCCCCCGGACTCTTCCCCGGACGGTTCCTACATCATCCGTTTCCTGGACGACCCCGGCCCCATCAAGATCGACCTCCAGCACGCCCGCTACACTACTGCCCGGAACGCCATCTCTGGATCGTGGTGTTTACAACGCCATGGGACTGGAAGCATAACCCGTGGGGTACTCGGAGCACAGACACGCCCCGTGGAACCCCCATCRGCTTCAGCCCCCCCCCCCTAGTTAGCCTTCAGATATCTTCGCGTTCTTGGTTCGGGATAGTTTACTTCCGTAGTATAGAATAGTTCTTTTAGGTCAGGCATCCAATTCAACCTCTGGATAGTCTTCAATAAGGACAGTAGTTAGTTCTTCCGGGTTATACTCCACCTTACGGTCGTGTTCCGCCAGCGGTACCCACCGCTTTTCGAGCTTGTTTTGTTTTATGTTTGGTAGCACCTGCTTTTTTTCTGGCATGCATCACTGGCCACACCTGCCACAACCATGTCGGCAGATGGACCGTGTATTGAATAGCGTTCTTCTAGCGTGCTGGGTTTCTACTTGAAATCTCTCCGCCATCAGCTAACGCCCAATCTTGTGCTTGAGCTACAATCCGGGCGTCATGCGTAATTTTCTGAGTTTCTAGTTTTGGATTATCAGTTCTATAACCATCTCCGGTCTCGCCGAGTCCCCATCTTCATAAGATCTCGGACCTAGCGACACCGGTTTTCTGGATTTCGGTTTTAGTGTATTTTCCCCCCACCACCCCGTTGCATCTACCGTTGCCTTGGCCCCTCATGCAGGCTAACAGACCACCACAATTACCGTCTCCACGGTTAGGTGCGTCCGTTCCACAGTAAAGTGGACCGCAATGGACTTCAATTGTTGCGTTATCTTTGCTATTGGTTCGTCTATTGTGTCTTCTCGTTTCCAACACCTACCAACGCGTTTTGTCTCGCGACTGGTTCCGCTCCCATGTAGCTACCATAGCTGACTTATGTGCGTGCTATACGGTAGGGACACATTTCGTCCACGTCGAGCTAGTCGACATTCAGGTCTACACATCCGGTATATTCTTTCTGGCGGTTCATTTAGGGCATGGCTCTGACTTGGCCCCCTTGCTCGCTTACTAGCGTTGCTCCCCTATACTTGGCCGCTTCATAGTGCACATGTTCACTCCTTTTTGGACCCGTCAGACCCCTTGGTTACAATCTTAGGAATTCCACGGTAGATCTTGCCGTGCCCCCTTCGCCTTATGCATCATGTTTTTGTTTTGGATTCGACTTCTGTATCTTGTTTGTCCTTCGGATCGCTTCACCATAGCGAGTAGTTATCCCTGCGATACCCCTCTGGACTGTGTTTTGTGTTCCATGCTAAGTAGCCTCCATCGCTTCCACCAGGACTCGATGATTAGCCTCGCACTCGTTCTCCCTTCAGGTCATTTAAGACCCCTGGACATATGGGCCCCCGCACATACGGCTGTACCCTGAGTCCCGCTTTCTTCTAATTTGTCTTGGTACCTCTTTAGCTTCGTTTCGGGTTTATGTMTGCCTGTTTGTCTTGATTTCGACCCCCTGCTGTTCCTGTTTGGTCATGACCCCTCCCTCAGCGGTCGCTTCTGTCGATGACCCTATCCGTGATGCTTAGGCTTCACTCACGAGGTGTGGGAGAATCTATAGCCTCATTTTTTTGTTTCTGAATAGCCGCATCTTCGACCCCCCTCTCTCGGTCTTTTAGGATGAACTTTGTTATCACCCATTGACCATCGTGTGGTCTGCATATACGACTATTCAGGGTGGGCTAATGTGATGTGGTGTCCTTACGGCTATAGATGGTTGATAGAATATCATACAGGTGAAGAGCCTAGTGGCGCTAAGATTGTTCTCGTATACAGAAGTTTCCTTGGGTACATCAGATAGGCGTAGCACAGAAGCTTTATAAGTCCACTAAGGATTCTAAGCACTAGAAGCTTCCTAAGGACGAGATATCTCGTAGGATTAGCGCTTAGAATAACAGGAACGATATTACCCCTTGGATAGGATCATGGTATTATCCGTTGGACAGAATCAGATGTTTCTTCAGAATGGCTAAACACCAAGGAAAGTTCCATGGGCTGCTGTAGCTATCCGATAACGGGTTGCTTGGCAAGGATAGTACTGTAATCTCCCGTTAAGCCGATCGAGTAAGAAGAGTCTGCTCTCAGGTAGACTCCCCTCCCCCCACTCAGGTCACTTCTCATTCTGCCTCCATCATTTGTCTCTCACCAGCTACATCTACAGAGGATTAAATAATAATAACAAGAGGTCTTTCCATATCGAAGAAGCTCGCTTTCAAGCTCAAGCAACGAACAAGCGTATCTCCATTCCCTTCTATCATCGTCTCTACTCGGTCGTCACTTCACATGCCCGTATTATCTTCGCCCTTCTTTTCTCTCTCCCTCTTTAGTCGTAACTCAGATCTGGGGTCACTAAGTAGGCTCTTCTCCCTCCCCACTACGGTACACTACGGTTCTTGCCTTGCATTTTTATCGCGAGGAGATTTCAGCACTTTCTTCCCTCGTCGACTAGCGTCGAATTCCGCCTCTGCTGCACAGTATAACCAACTCTATTTCCAAGTAGTTTGTGCCCAAAAACGTGGGTGCAGTTCTCTACGTACCAGGGCATCAATTAGTGGTCCGGCGTCTGTTGCGCGCAGCGCCTGTGGTGCGTGTTGCGCGCCGCAGGCGCGCAAGCCCCCCGCAGGGACCCCCGGGGGGGGCCCGGAGGACCCCGGAGGCGAGATTTTTGCGATCTATGCGCGAATAAATGAACACCCTACTCAAGCATGTACTAGGCCTATATGGGGGGGGTACAATTAATTAATTTCACGAAAGAGGGAGATGTGGTATGGGGGGGGTACAATTAATTAATTTCACGAAAGAGGGAGAAGATATAAATATGTTCTGGTCGTCGCATAGGTAGTGTATATACATGTACTCGTTAGGTAGGTTGTTCGTGGTATGGGGGGGTATAATTAATTAATTTTGCGAATGAGGGAGAAGAATATGCCTCAAAATTAAGTTAAAAGCCTTTACATATATTTTTGGCTACAGCGAATAGCAAAAGGTGCCTAATTTTTGTTTTCGACTACGTATGGCGAGTAGGGCAAGGGGCCTAAAAGATGTTCAATTACGACTAACTATCAAGCAGCCGGTCGCCCCGGTGGTCTAACTGGTACCCACGAAGCCTGCAGGGCCGGATGTCGAGGGTTCGATTCTCCCCATGGAGGTTTTTATTCTCAAATGACACCGACTGTCGAGAGCGCATATTATAGCGTGGGTAAGCAAAATTCGACGAGAGTTGACGAGGGAAGAAAGTGCTGAAATCTTCTCGCGATAAAAATGAAAGGCAAGAACCGTAGTGGGGGAGGAGGGAGAGGAGCCTACTTTGTGACCCCGGATTTGAGTTACGACTAATAGGGAGGGAGAAAGACGGAAGTGCGAAGATAATGAATGGGACAAGAATGCGATGGAAAAAAAAAAAAAAAAAAATCAAGAAAAAAAGACCCCCAAAAAAATTCTCGCCCCCGGCAACAAAAATAACGCGCAACAAAAATTTTCGCCTGCGGCGAAAATGTAGCGCGCCCAAAAACGCGTGTTCAACCAGCCTCACGGCGACTGTTGCGCAAAACGGTTATTTTGCCCAAATGTTGCGCCAGCGCAACAACGCAACACCTAATTAATGCCCTGCTCGTACGTACCTACGTATTATATACTGCAATGTGATGAAATCGGCACCGTTCGTTTAAGTATACGTATCATATTCGAGATTCGAGAGCGTGGAAAGTACGCCAGTGTCGTGTGTGGAGTGTGGAGTGTGGTGCAAAATGCAAACTACACTCTATACGAATACTGCTGCATTGCGGACTTGTACGTACGTGTCCGTACGACTTGTCCCAGAAATCCCCTAATTGCTAATTGCATACCTGGTATTGCATAAGACCCGGGTGTAAAACAAAACCCAACACACCCAGGTATATACTGGTTTTCGTGTATACTCGTAGCCGTTTGGTGGAAATCCTCGTTTTTAGTTTTAAGTGGATTGGGTCGGGGTGTGGGATCAGGGTGCCGGTGGGCTCGCGGTCGGGTAATCACTAATCACGTATTGTACGTATAATACTGAGGTCCAGTTTGGAGCAAAGATATCGGGAGACATGTCAAGCAAAAATGGCAAAACGTGTGCTGTCAATGATGTTGGGCCGAGTGTTCCAGACTAAAACCTACCAGGTACCAGGTAGCAGTTTTTTTGCGCCAGCCAAGGCATGTCAAGGCAAAGTTGCTTTCTGTCAAGGGATGAAAGTGCTGTCTCCTGACATCGTTTGGTTTGGAGGGCTCAGGTCCGGGGTGGGATCAGGTCGGGGGTGGGATCAGGGTGCCAAGGGGAAGCAGGGCGGAGGTGTGCAAAAGTTATATCTGCATACCCGCTTTGCAATTAGGGCTGTTCAAAATCAAATTCGAAGAAGAGACCTGAGGACTCACCACACCCCACACCCCACACAGCAGGCACAATCGAATAACCTTGCGTCTCCGGGCATGTCGTCATCATGTGCCGAGATGCCAGGAGCATTGCCACCAGTCCAGGCCGCCGAGTGCCTTGCAGCGGTACTTCTCACTCCTCCTTCACAGAAAGAAGCTAGTGCTGTTTACAGCACGTCTACTGCACAGCAGCTCCTGAGGTGCTGCTGGAAGGTATGGCATGGCAGAACAAAGTTCAAAGTTGATGCTGGTGGCTGGCCGATGAAACCAGCACTGCAGCAGCACCGACAGCATGGTCCACAACCGAGCAAGCGGCGCTCTTCCCAGCATCAGGGAGAGAGGTAAAGCATATCGCGACCGCACATATGTCTGCCTCGAGACCACACTCCCTTATGCTATCGCTGTTTCGTCGCAAGCACGAAGCAGCACGCAGGCCAATGACTACATTCCCATTGACGCAGGCAGCAGCAAACATGATCGAGCATCGGGTTTCGTATGAAAAGTAGGCGTTTTTCTCACATCTGCGGAGATTGAACATGTGAAGTGTCGTTTTTTTTGCTCCTCGGGCATCGACAGGCAAACCACAACGACAAAGATACCGGGGCCGCACACGCGGGGAAGAGCTGCCCAACCCGGCGGCTCTTGTTCCAGGGGCCATCCTGTACAAAGGGTGGTCCGCCTGCTGTGAGGCGCCAGCATTCAAGTTCGCCGTACTGCAAGTTCCATGTCGGGGACTCGCTCGGGGATGATACGGCCTGCTGTTGTTGCGGTCTTAGCGGCAATAGCAACGCTGCTCTTCCCTATCGGCGAGCATGTAGGCCACGCAACCGTGGTCTGCGAGGTCAGCCGTGCCGTCAGGCACGTCGAGTCCGGTGGGCTACGTGACATCCGGCCTATGGTAAGTGCCGCTGCTGCCGATTCGGGAAGGTCACTACGTACTCTGCTGTAGTGCTACTACTGCTGTTGTTGCGATTGCTCCACTTTTGAAACCGCTGTTGCGACTGGTTGCGAGGAAATAATGATGGGAAAACGAGGATACCCGGTATCGTAGGAGTGTCGTACGAGCTCCGTTGCTATACGTCGTACACGAGCGGGATCAGCGTAACGAAGCAACAGCGGCTGGTACCTCAGACACCCTGGGAGCATGTCTCGGCGCCGGCCGCTGGTGCCAGGAGCAACCAAGCGTTGACGCGAAAAGAGCTTGCTTATCACCCTCCCCAAATACCGAAGATAAAGATAGGTAGGGTTGGATACGCAGCACCTTTTTCGTACAACAGCAATATCTTATCTTACAAGTAGTCGAGATTCCCGTCCGAAATCCGGAAGAAACTTATTTCCAACTCTCGACCGTAGTACGTAGTACTGCTGGTTGCTGGTATATACTTGTAAGCGTACGCACATCGAACGTTGCTTGCACGATTATAGCATGCGATGCACCCACTGGGGAGCTGGTGCAACAAACAACAGCCGGACAAACCACTGTCGCTCCCGGCGTGCATCTATATTTTTCGACAGATCTGGAGCACAGGAAAGGACTTCGACGTGAGGGATCCCCCCTGCCTTCCCACGGCGAAAAATCCAGGTATGAGATAGGTGATGAATCCGAACGATGCCGCTTATTTTGTACGGTGTGATCTGTTTGGCGATACGGTACATATATACGAGCAGGATTGTTTTGTGGGTCGTTTCTTTGAAGTGACGTTCCATCTTCGAAGCTCTGACGGCCCCCGTGGACTACTCGTCTACTCGTACACATGATCGTGGTCGGTCATCTGTCCCTCGTGGCCTTCTGCCCGATGGTGGCAGCAGAGAATATCACGTCAGCCAGCAAAACTGCGTCGAATTGCGAAATGCAAGCATCCCGAATGGAGGCGAACGTTTCCATACCGCGAGCTATATGATAGAACGAGGGACGCATTTGCCGTACTCGTACTGTACTCGTACCATAGTCTATGTGCCTAACTCTCAAATGTTGAGCTCTTCAGCGAAACCGTCCCACCGGTATTCCCTGTGCTCGCGACTACAGCAGTAGTACAGGACACCTTATAAGAAACAGGAAAGCTGGCCCAGGCTGGATTTCTTATTCGAGATAGGGTGCTTTCTACACTAATTTCAATATAACGACTCTCGAATTTCTTATTTTCCTCCTAACCTCAGCCTGATTTTCTCATTAGGTGTCCTGCACTGTGCTGTACAGCACGTGTATATAAATTGCAAGGTGAATCGTCGACATAGACTTCGCACGTGATACTGGCGCGTCTAAGGTCAAGCTGACCGTAGTTGTGTTTTTTCGCCAGCCTTCGTTTGCCTGTAACTAGGCAATATGAAGTTATTCCTGCACTTCGTATGAGGTATGCTAAATCATTTTGGACGGAAATGTAAGAACCGTTGGGTTATAAATATGTATACCAAACGCTGCTAACATTTACGTCCATATCGATACTGTGTTTCGTCTAACCTCTGATTCCGGGGGGGGCGCAGATCGGTCACACTGCTGTCACTACGATCTATTCTACACACATCTGATGAGCTTCTTTCTTCACTATTAATAGTGCTCACATCGCGAAGCCAATGTCCCGAATCAGACCCCGCTCCGATTTCCAGTTATAAGTGGGACCGTCATTTGTTTTGTTTTCTCGTGGTCATGCGGTCTGTTGTGCGTGGGTTAAAAACCTATTGTAGAGTTTGGTGCTATTAATACCATACGCCCGCTATTATTCGACTCGGATATATAGTAGTGGAACCTCCTCAGAGTGCTCTAATCTCCACAACTAGCACAGCCAGTAACTCCCCGCTCCCCAAAACGCAGCTCCGCCTCGAAAGGATATGTGGTCGCTGGTCAAATAACTAGGGCAAGCAACGAATCCGTACCCCCCCCCCCCCTCGAAACCTAGCCCCAGGGTGCATGAGGCATTCGTGAATGGTGTCTGCTGGTGCGGCTGCTTCGCACCCTCGGTCGTTCCTGTCGTTTTATGCCTGCAGGGTAAAGGCAAGGCATATACTTTCGGATGTCCCGCATGAGTGCGTCGCCACGTGTCGGTCAAACTTCCTCCCGACCTCCCCCGTACCCATCGTTTTTTTCTTAGTTGATGTCGTCGGGAGCAGCACGGGCGACGAGGCCACAACGGTCGGCCCGTGGAGAGCTCCGTGGGCCAACACCACGTCATGTTTGAAGGCAACTCCTGGTTTGCACAAGAACCGCCGCACCGCCTTCGCGCTGAGGGGTAGCAGGGACATCGTTCGGATGGCACAGGTCAGCTAGTGTCTGTAATATGCCATGCCATCCACCAGGTGCAGGCTGGCTTGAGGCGAAATGCTGTTTTCGTGTATTTTGAGAGGCATCGCCAAACATCTCGTATTGTTTTTGCACGTTTTTTTCAAACCCATCGTTACGGCAGAGAGCCCCAACTGATACAGGTGTTGTAATTAATACAATGACAGCTGAAGACAACGTGTTCGTATGTACGTGCTAGAAACGCAACATGAACATTGTGCGTTGTGAATGCACTGGTACAGCAGTGAGTGCACCGAGTTTAGAGTGCCCCGCGACAAGCCGAAAACAACAAGCTCTCTTACCTACAGGTTGCCCTTATCCGTAGTGGGCAATATATAGTTTTTAGTGCATCGGCGAGACGTGCCGATTTTACCGCTCTTAAGTCCCAAATTATATTGTCTCAGGTGCTCTTAAACATGGGTACCCACTGTACCCCGTGGGCAAGTACCAGCTAGCTTTACCTTGGCCAAACCTAGGGTCCACGCATCGTGCTGTTTGTGAACGTTATACCTATCGCAGCTCTTGCATGATAGAGGCTGTATCCTACCATGCAGGATATTCAGCAAAAGACATCGTGTGATTTATGTCGAACACTTGCAATGTTGTGGTATTCAGTGTTTTTTTCGAATCTGCGGCAACGAAATAGTCCATACTCAGCCGCGAATGTCTCGCGCTGACTGAGCCAAGCTCTGTGGCCACGATTCGACTATTAATAGGTACTGCCTCCGACCGCAGTCGGGCAAGAATTTCCTGTTTTTGGTCAAGGACTAAACTTCGAGGCGGCCTTCGCCAAGACGGTAATCACTCGCGCCCGCCTACACGTTGGCATCTGTGACGACTTCGTCAGCGGCGCCCAAGAGGTGCGCCGTTACGTAGCAGTTTCACTAGGGTGTATGTACTCGTTCTATGGATAGATGAACTCTATTACGAATACCGTGTTGATGAAACGCCGCGGTTAGACTATGAAAACTCTGTGATTGTTGCGGCGATGCTGAAGAAGCGGGGGTGTTGCGATAGCGCTAAACGCCAGAAGGAGAGAGCAGCAAAATATTGTCAGGTGCCGCTGTGGATATTAGGTCATGCGCCTTCGGGGTAAGGGGAAATAAGGGCGATCAGCGCATTCGTAACAACGACACCGCACCATGGCACCCATGAAGGTGTACCGGCGATAACGTTTAACCTTAAACGCGTAGAAACATATGGTGGATCCGTTGCTCCTTGGGATGCGCCAAGCACCATCGTTTGTTCTTTGTGTCGGTGCTATCAATGGTGTGCAGCGAAACATCCAAGGCCTGAAGTCGTTAATACTCCCCTCCTGCTCGATGCCACCCGAACGCTTGCCACACAGGGGCTTACCACACCAGAACAGATGACGAGCTTCAACATCGATGCTTACACCAACAACGGCGAGCCCACGAAGCGAGGTTAGTACATTAGGTTGTTGTAGTGGCTTCATATTGTTTACGCCAGGATTATGTCGCTGAAAGCTGTGAACTATATTGAGTATAAACGTGCCGGTGTTTACGATGGCGTCATGACGTACAAGCTACGTGCTACCTCTGATCATTTCGTTGTCAGGTCAGAAACAAACGCCGCGTAAAAGTTAAACGCCGGCCCCCTTCTTCGCCCAGTCTATGAGTGACGCTTGTCGCATTCCGCCACACTCAAAACCTGAAGCGAGTGGTGTTATCCGCATATAGGGGGGCGTAAAATTATGAGTGCTTAGTCCGTAACCGATCGCGCCTGCTTGAGCATCGCCGATTGTTTTCCTTTTCCTGAGCAGCTTTACACGTTCCGGTTTTCAGCGGCAGTTATTTGTTGTCCTTCTGTTTCATGGTTCTTGGTTAAGCAGTCGCTGCTGCTGTTCTCGTACCAACTCTTTCTCGTACAGCCTCCTCTGATTGTCGGCACAGGTGGTAAATTCGGTTGAACGAAATTTAACGCCCACCCCCCCCAAACTATTTTTGGTAACTGTAGCTTGTCCGGGGCTTTCACATGATTGCTGTATTTTCTCGTTTTTGGAATGTTTGTCATGCCCAGGACGAACCGTCGTGTCGTCAGATATGATGTTGGTCAACACGGACGGAGCTCAAGAATTAGCATCGGGCAGCAGCTTGACGGTCTCCAGGTCGGGTGCCAACTTGGAGACGTGC
>MEHQ01002263.1:0-33922 GCA_008828725.1 Saccharina japonica
CCCGTAGAACGATATGACCTCTGTCTGCTACATGATACATGATGCGCAGAGAGGTTGGAGACGTACATGCCGATTGACAAGTACGATTTTTATGTTTTTTCTCCACCCCATCCATTCATTGTCTTCGCCCGTATTTTCCTTGTCCAGTGGTACTCAGATCCGGGGTCAGTAAGTAGGCTCTTATCCCTTGCACTTCCCGCTATACGTAATACGGATGGTTTGTGCATTGCATTTTTACCTCGACAAAAGACTGCAGCCATTTCTTCCCTCGTCGACTTGCGTCGAATTCCGCGTTCCTACGCTACTTACTACCAGTACGTAGCAGGCGTTCTCAGTAATTATCTTTTATGTATTTAGGTACAGACAAAAGCTGACCCCGGTGGAATTCGGGCTCGGGTACCAAACAACGCTATACAGAGGGGGGCCCGGTGTTAAGAAACGTCAGTTTGGCTTCCAGGCTCAAAGTCTTAATTCGTGTGCCCACACCAGCAACATTGACGGCATTTTTTATATCATGTTTCTTATTTTGCTCGACTTAAATTGTAGTTTTTCCAGTGTTTCTTATTTATTATTCATATATGCCGCGATAACCACGTATCATGTTGACATTGTACAAGTCAGCCGCAACTGACGAGTGCGGTACTACCACACTGTAATACCTTGGATATGAGGGTACTCTCTTGACCTCCCCAATCAACAAACCTGACCCTCAATGAAGCCTGTCATATACTCTACGTATACCAAGTATATACTACCACTAGGCGGATCAGCTCGCCCCCACCTAAGCTGCAAGCTCCGCGTTCCGGACATTCGGAGTCAGCGCCTGCCCCGACCTCCTCACCCCCTCCTGTTGCCCTACCTCCACCCACGCCCCAACAGCGGAGCCCTCTTCCGTGCTGTACGACTCCAACGGAAACTTGAAATGGTTCGTGCTTCCATCAGCATGGAGCATGACGCGGTAGTCATACCCACACCTAGACCTCTGGTGTGCTCTACCTGGTACGTGTTATCAACCCTCCGAACCAACCCAGTCCCAATCTCACAAGCACCCCACGTGTAATGAGCGACTGATCTAGGGCTCTTTTTTGTTTTTCCACCAGGGGACATTTCATTTGTGACTTGTGATGAAACTGTCAAACAAAAAACTGTTGGGGAAAAAAAACAAATGAAGAAAAAAAAAGAATGTCGGCTGTGATGGGACTTTATTACTTGGTCCACTTTTCTGTACGGTACTCGTGCGTAGCACGGCTGGAAGGTTTTAACGTTTGGCGTTTCTTGTTCCGTACCACGGTCCGGAGCGACCTCGTTTCTTAAATTAGATGGACCGACAATCACTGCTGTTTCTTATGTAGCATTTTTCTTATTTCGTTGCCCGGTTTAAGCTGTCTTTCGTACAGGCAATTGTTTATTTTTCTCACAATCCCAGCCTCCGTTTCTTAACACAATATTTCTTAAATCCGGGCCCCCACTGTAGCATAGCATTCGAGGCGACCGGTACGTTGTGTGTATGATATACATATATATATTAAAAAAAATAAAAAACAACAGCTGTACAATTAAATAAAATCATTAAAAATACGTCAGCTGTGAGTTCAACCGATTGCAATTATATTTGTTTGGTTTCTTGGTTGGTTTGTTTGTTCGTTGTTTGTTGCTGTTGTTGTTGTTTGCTCGTTCGTATGTTTGCGTGGATAAAACACTGCGGTCGACTAGGCTGGAAGAAAATTAGCAGTTAGCTGTAAACGGGTAAGGATCAATATACCCCCCCTGCTTCTTAATTTCCACTAAATATACCTCTTTTGCGTACAAATAATCAATGCACACTACTGCACGTAATTTAAATCACTAATTAATTAAGGGGTCCCTTCGGGCAAAACATATCACAGCAAACAGCAGCAAATAAGAATCAAATCCGTTTTTTTTTGTTTTTCAGTTGCCATACTATTTCTGGTATACTTTCTACATTTTCATGACTCCCTACGGAAAACGCCATTTCTCTGGTTCTAATGCTCAGACTGCCGACCGATGAGTATTTGTAGAGAGCCTAGCTCACGGTCAACATTCCTTCGTGTCTCAGGAGGCGTTTTGATCAGACGCCCTTTTCATCACGAAACGTGCCTCTTACCCAAAAACGGCTCGCCGTACCCTTACGTAGTACCCAAAGACGAGTTTGGAAAAGGGAAGTTTCTACTTCCGCTGATACTGTTTTATGACGGTATATACGTGCCTTGCATTTTCTCGCGAGAAGACTTCAGCGCTTTCTTCCCTCGTCGACTCCCGTCAAATTGTGCCTACGTATTGTTGTTGTTGTCTTCACATTAAAAACCGTGCCGGTCTCTCTATCCAGTACCTCCATATGTCCGTACTAATCCAACACTTGACACGGTCGATTCCCGTGGTCACAGGCTAACTTACCAAAAAAAGGTATACTGAAATAAAAGTGGAACCCGAAGGGTCCGCAAAGCGATCAAAGCCAGTCAAAAACAGATAGTCTGGAGCCCTCCGCTCCCCTCTACACGCTATGTGAAGGTAAAAATAAAACTGGAAAGGTCAACATCACCAATCGGGTGTATACGCCCCCTGATTCTATCTTGGTGCCCCTATAATGCCGGGGTGTTCCGTGCCGGGTTCATGCCGGTCAGGCAAACAAAATCGAGTCCTCCACCCCGATTATGAAACGCGGACATGGTACGGGGGAAGGGAACTATGGTCCCGTGCGACTGATGTACCCCCGGACTGCGAGCAGTGTAACTGCAAAAGGTCAAAAACAACGAAGGGAAAAAGACAAAGGCAAAGACAAAGAGACAAGTCAAAAGTACAAGCAAACACTCAAACAAACAAGACCACAGAGACAGCACAGACACGTCATCCCGAGGGGGTGGTGCAATGGTGCGGCGGTGGGGGAAGGGGAAAAAACAAACAAACAAACAAACAAACAGTCCAGGAGAGTCAATCCGGCACATATCGCGCCACTCGGTCCGCCATTTCTCGCTTGTTTTCTTCCCTCGCCGATTCGCCCTTCTTCCGCACCCCTCCCGTCCCGTTGGTTCTTGGCGTCTCTTTATTGTTGCTGCACTCTTTGTCTCGCTTGGTCGCTCGTTTTCGGCTAGCCTCCTCTTCGTCCTTGTGCCAGGAGGTCATAAACCTCTCAGCTCCCTGCAGCACTCCCTTGTACCACTGCCTTCCTCCCTTCACCTTCGCTGCTCCCGCCCAAACTAAATTCGGGACTCCGAAGACACGTCTCTGGTCGTCCGTAGAGCCGTGCGTAGCTCCGAACGCTTTGAAGTCGTCCTTCAGGCACGTCTGCCAGTTCCGCTCCGGGAACCCCGCGCCCGGGTCCTTCCCCCCCACCAGCTCCCCGAACATCAGTCGTTTCGGGAGTCGCCCGTCTGGCTGCCTTGCCACGGCCCCCGCGAACAGCAGGCGCCGCTGCCGGACAGTGGCTTCCACGCTCTGGCACCCGACCCTCTTCAGGGCCTACCCACGCTATAATAGGCGCTCTCGGCAGTAGTTGGTGTCATTTGATAATAAATATCTCCGCACGGAGACTCGAACCCCTGACTTCAACCTTAGCATTCTTTGTGGTTACCTGCTAGACCACCGGGACGACCGGCTTATTGTCGTATACTGCTGTATATGGCAAAGATATTACTATGAAACGCATCTCGGAGATCTGCGGGGGTTGCACGCAAAACATATTATTACGAAGGGCTGGAAAATTTATGATACGTATTGCTATGATACATACAACAAGGAACTCGTACCTACGGCAAACCATTCATGGCATTGGAATCTTTGGAAGCCAAATTCGTCGAGCGAGGAGCTCAGAAAAATCACGGTGCACCTCTATCGTAGCATTCGTCCATGGGCAACATGTTTTTCTCGGAAGCCGGATCGATCCGACGCCTTTTTCATCACGAAAAGTGTCTCTTGCTCAAGAACGACTCGCCATACCCCTGGTACTCGAAGACGAATTTGAAAAATGGTAATATCTCCGGCCTCTGATACCGTTTAAACTCAGATTTCCGACGAGGACGCCGAGCACTAGCAGGTGAGCCTACCTGGGCATCTGGTGTGATCGTCCGCAGCGTCCTACGTGGCCGAAGCAGAGCGTAGATACCAAACAGGAGCTCCGAAACGATAAAACACAAATCTTGCTGCCGAGCACTTTCGTTTCGTGATGCAAACAAGCAATGCCTACGCTCCCTTGCAGACCCAAGAGCCCCAACACCTCCTCGATACTAAAACGAACAAGCTGTGCGTTGGTCGGGAGGAAGCGATACGTTGGTCGGGAGAAGGTCTTAGCATTACTCGTAAAACTGGAGCTATGCCGTGTTCCGTCAGGAGTACTGATATAGTGACATTATACCGGAAATAATATTTCTGCAGTAAAAAAGACGAAAGCTATACTTTTGCAACACTCAAGTACAGTACTCTTTTTTTTTATGACCGAAGGGGCATCTGAAGTCCAGAGAAAAAAAGTGACCAAAACACGCTACCCATATCCTAGCACGTGTCTAGGTCAGCCGTGTATTGCACCGAAACAAATACCTGGTAGCAATTATTGGGATATCTATTGCCTTACTAACTGTAACAGTAAACCCCAGATGATGCTGCTCCATTCACGCTACTATATTGTGCGCCCAACCACAACAACAAACAATAACACTCACAAACACGCATCGCACCTTTTCAACGTATCCTCAAACCTTAAACTCGCCGTGCGGCACGCGTGTATGCTGTGTCTTCGCCTTTTGAATCCGCGTCGGACGTCACCGGATGCATGTTGCCTTATCCTCAAACCTTAAACTCGCCGTGCGTCACACGTGCATTCTGTCTTCGCCCTCGAATCCGCGTCGTACCTATCTATGGTAACCCGCAGATATCCGAGTCTGCCCCGCCTACGGCCGCAGATGGTGACATCGGTGAGGACCCTCGCCGGGTGCAGGCGGGGGAACTACCAGCGGCCAAGGCAGCTGCAGTCCAGCTGGTGTTCAGGCACTTCGTGTCCCAGTGCCTCTTCACGTTCGTGGAGATTGGAGTGGCTAACGCCATAGGCGGGGAGGAGCTCACGCCAACGGCTATCGCGGCCAAGCTAGAGACGTGAGAGCTACACACACATAGGATGGTAGAGGGCCAAACTCGTATCGGAATTCGGAGGGAAAACAAGCCGAACAAAGGTGCCTAGGACCTCGGTTACGCTACGTTAGGGGGGTCACGTTGGAGTCCCTTTTGCTTTAGTCTCGACGCGTGCTAGGATAGAGGTAGCACGTTTTGGCTGAATTTGTTTCTGACAGACCTAGTAGAGCCTCCTTGACCCAAAATCGTCGAAATTTCACTCTTGTGTCGCACGATTTTTCGTTTTGTGACGCGTGCTACGGTAGAGGTAGCACGTTTTGGACTAATCGTTTTCTGAACGATCGGGCCCCTTATAACCAAAATTCGTCGGACTTTCATTTCTTATGACGAATAATGTCTCACGTATACTTCGGGCATGAGATTTCGCACCCGGCCGCACTTTTATTTTCCTCCAAAATCATTTTTTTCGGTGAGGTATGACGCTCCTTAAGTGAGGAGCTCAGAAAAAACATGGCGCACCTCTATCGTAGCATGCGTCAAGGGCTTAAGGGCACGGGATTGTTCATCGGGTATATAGACGCATGCTACGATAGAGGTGCACCATGTTTTTTCTGAGCTTCTCACTTAAGGAGCGTCACGCCTCGCCGAAAAAACGATTTTGGAGGAAAATAAAAGTGCTGCCGGATGAAAAATCTCATGACCGAAGTATAGTCTGAAACATATTTCGTCACACCAATGAAAGTCCGACGAATTTGGGTTAAGGAGCCCGATCGTTCAGAAACCGATTCATCCAAAAGCTGCTACCTCTACCGTAGCATGCGTCTATAGGACTTTTATTTTCATCTAAAACATTTTTCGGGTGAGGTTCAGGGCTCCCTCAAGTGATAAGCGACCACCCTTATAAGGCAGAAAAAGGCCTGGATGCAGGTGCACCTCTACCAGTAGCACGCGTCTCGCTCAGACACAACTCGGCCGAGGGAACGGCTGCCGATTGTCTTTGCCTTTCTTGCGCTTTTATACTTTCCTTTTGTTGTTTCGATTGGCACCGCAATGAACTTGTTTATTCCACCGAACCAACAAGATGACAAGGTTACGTCCAATTTTGAGTATAGTCACATATATAGCCACTTTCCCGAGTGGCCTAAACGCTGTACGTAGTGAAACCGGGGGCAGCCCCCCTACGTACGGTTGCACCAGACTACAGCATCGGCTACACTTGTGACGGGGGGGGGCATACATACTGGTAGCAATCAGGACCCATGACGTAGACAAATACCTCGATAGCACTATGCACCAAAATATAAGCACACGTTTGTATATTATAATTCAGTTTGAACAGTTCTAATATTACGGGACAGAGTGATATTCCAGTTTTTTTCTTCTACTGCAAGTATATTTGGTGTTGATTACTGTGCAGTGTGTCCCCTCCGTAAGGTATTAATAGTAGCCCGGGTTGCTAGTACAGGGCATGGTTACCTCCTGTAGGCTCAACATTTTAGGATCTGACGAGTGTTATGATAGGCAGAGATACTGCTGTAGCACGTTTTGGCCAATATATTTGTGGCTGACGGGGGGGAGTCCTCACACTGAGCATCTACCCAGCACCGTGAAATATTGCGCACGCGGTTGGCGGTACACCTAGGCCATCGGTATCGCTCATCGGATCGCCCCTTCAATGTTTTTCCTCAACGTCAGGAGTTTCGGATTAGGTATATATACGCCCAGCAGAGAGAGCTTCTAAAAAACAAAGAGCCTGGGAAAAATGATATAGCAGCACCTCTACTGCAGCACACGAGTCAACTACCCGACACGCGCGCAGCGTGCTGATAATCATACTGCCCAGGTATCTCCTATATATAGACTGTCAATAATAGCGAACCCGTACTCGAGGTTTTGGTTCATAAACATGGATGGGTACGAAAAGGGCTGGGATCTCTTTAGAATTGCACGCAAGTCATCGAGGGTGTCCTCGGCCCGTGGACGGCGTTCCTCGAAACGCACTACACCCCCCCGACCCGCAAGTTGGAGCATTCTACGTAGTGTTAAAACATAAGCATTGCTTTTTTTTCTACCATAAACCCAACGAGAAGGATCGCGGTAGTAGACAAAAACAAGAACGGCGGCGGGGGGGAGCGGAGAGGCTTCTACTACTGCGCTGGACATCTGAGCTGCACCTCGCACATATAGAATCGCCGAGCGAAGAATATGATTGGGATGGAAGCGTAAAACAAAATACAAAGGAGCTAGGATGCAGTATCAATTCTACCGTTGAAGTATAGAACCTTGATGACGAATCCTCCGATTTAGTATAACCAGCTGACGAAGTTATCGTACAGTGCTTTTTCATACAACTGCAAATAAAATGGGATACACCGACTTCCGAACAGCAGTTAATACGCCGAGTTTTGGGTATCGGACAACACCACTCTTACATGTAGTACATATTCCATAGAACGTATACCACGCCTATGCTTAAATAGTACTCCTTGCTACTGAACGCCGCCAGTAGACAACTAGCTATTGCTGTAGCGAAGTACCTATCACCAACGCGACCCCTAGATGGAGGTGGCTATGCCAAATTGCTACTGTACTTGGCATGGTTTCAGCCCTTCCGCCCGTCGCCACTCGTGCCGGTTGCAATCTCGCGTTTGAGCACTATTCATCCGGCAAGATATCCACATGTCGGACAGACCACCGACCTCCACTTAGAAAAACCTGGTAGGTGTTTCAGAAGTTGCTATTAATAGTCTTCCATTATGTTGCGCGGGTGCAACCTGTACGGTCTGCATAATCTACCACATATATACTGGGGTTGGATCTGTACATGATCTGCCACATATAGTTTGGGTTGGGTCTGTACTACAGAGTATACAGATTCTGCACATTATATCATACCTGCAGGATAGGATCTAGATTATCTAGGTTGTTATCTGTTTGGATATGCGAAGATCCCCAAAAGCCGCCGCCGGGAGAAGGAAAACGTAAATCCCACCCTCACCCATGTGTGTGTGCCAAGCGCACGTGGAGTAAACCTGTATCACTGTTGTCACGTGGTACTCGTCTTGCTATTCGGTTCGGCTGAAAGTGTTCCCAACGCCGCCGCAACCGACATCTTGTACAAACCCTTGAAGCTCATGCGCACTCATGTACGTATGTATGGTATACAGGCCGGTGAACGCGGGGTACCTTGCTCGCATCCTTCGCCTCCTGGCCTGCGAGGGAGTCGTCACGGAGAAAAAGGCGAGAGGAGAGGACGGCGAAAGCGTTGGCTTGTACGGTCTCACGGACATGGGCAAGCTGTTCCAGGTGGGATCATGCGCTGTTAATCGTTTTCGAGCTTCGGGGGCGGGGATGGCGAGAAAAACAACGGCGATCGTACAGCATATATATGTTTCACGGCTTGGTTGGAGATTTGAATGTTTGTTTTGGTCCGAGTACAAGGAAAGGAATCGCACGGCACGGGCGAATCACGATCCTGCTCGTGCCAATACACTCTCACACGACTCGCAGGCGGTTGATTAGGCCAAACGTATCGTTATTCGATCGTTCTCTCTGTGTCTCAAAACATAATAGTGTTTTAGAGGTCCAAGCTGTTCTAGGTGAACGCGAGCTGTTCTCCACCTTTGCAATAAGTAGAGGTGGATAAGCACCCTAGTCCCCATCGGTTTCATTTACATTTGTCCCCGCCTTTCGTACGTACCCGCACAGACAAACATACCTCAGCAGCCATCCTTCACCGGAATCGTTCAGTTCCACCTACACCCGACTAGCTGGGGGGCGTGGCACAAGCTTCACGAGACGACGGTGGCCCCTCCGCCTGCCGCTGAGGGGGATTCTAACGGCGAGGGTGTACCCGTCCCCTTCCAGGTACGTGCGACCTACCTGTGGTACACGCGTGGAGGCATTTATTGCGGACTGGTGCTACGGTAGGGGGGTCGTGTATTGGTGCTCGGTTTTCCCCTGCACAGAGCTACTCGGCCGAGTGACTGCGTTTCTGCGTTGTACTCACATGTTATTCTTGTTTTGTTTTTTATATGCACCGCCATTGGAGGTTTTGTTACGTAACGCGAACAGACTATGTTTAGGTCCTATTTTCAGTTAAATTCGGAGCCACTCGTCAGAGTGGCCGAAGCCCGGCATTGAAAATGTGGGCACCCCCCCTATCGTAGCACCAGTCTGCGCCGCGGGCACAATGTTGACGTACCGGTTATTGGTTTAGATTGCTACAGCAGTTAGTTGTTGTTGTTGTTGTTGTTGTTGTCTTCACATTAAAAACCGTGCCGGTCTCTCTATCCAGTACCTCCATCTGTCCGTACTAATCCAACACTTGACACGGTCGATTCCCGTGGTCACAGGCTAACTTACCCAAAAAAGGTATACTGAAATAAAGTGGAACCCGAAGGGTCCGCAAAGCGATCAAAGTCAGTCAAAAACAGATAGCCTGGAGCCCTCCGCTCCCCTCTACACGCTATGTGAAGGTAAAAATAAAACTGGAAAGGTCAACATCACCAATCGGGGGTATACGCCCCCTGATTCTATCTTGGTGCCCCTATAATGCCGGGGTGTTCCGTGCCGGGTTCACGCCGGTCAGGCAAACAAATCGAGTCCTCCACCCCAATTATAAACGCAGACATGATACGGGGGAAGGGAACTATGGTAGAGTACAGTAATAAGAAACAGGAAATCTGGTCCAGACTGGATTTCGTATTTGAGAGAGGGTGCTTTCAACACTAATTTCAATATAACGACTCCCGATTTTATCATTTTCCTCTACTGTAAATCTCAGCCTGGCTTTCTTAATAGCCTGTTTGTTACTAGGTGTCCTGTCCTGTAGTCTTGTGATTGGTGTTCCTAGAGCAGTAACAGCATTGCCACTTCGTTTGCTATCCGTCGCTACCAGACCGTATGCACATATACATGCTGGCCCGACGTAGAATTCAGAAAAACTGGGCTCCGCTCTTTGTGAGACCACAACCGATGTATAAACCACGTACTACTCTATGATAAACGTAAGTCTACTATTAATAGTACGAGTAGTGTATTCACATGGAGCAAAATATTGACAAACCGCCCCACCAGAGCCGTTTGCTGCGGGGAGGATTGAACATGTACGACGCCATACTGTTGTGGTCGGCGGGGCTCTTTCTGATGAGCTTCGTAGCCAACATATTTGCAGCCGATGTGTATTGCATATTACTATTTTGCAAGCCCATTCGCTCGTCTACCAGAGCTGGATATACTACTGTACTTCGAGTTTCCTCAACACGGATTGTTGGCAGGTACAGGTCCCCTCAGGCGACGAACCTCAGAAACCCAACGCAGCAACGAGTAGACTCATCCTACGGTGGTAGGTATAGGGGTACTCGTACCACTGCTTGGTTCAGTATTTTTATGACAGCGGCTGAGCTGCCTATGCTAGCAACCACCGGCTTGCTTGGTACACCTGTTTCAGAACCACGATATAAGAAACAGGATGCCGAATAAGAAACAGATGGGAAATCTGGTCCAGGCTGGGTTTGTTATTCGAGAGAGGGGTTATTTCTACACTAATTTCAAGACAACGACTCCCGACTTTCTTATTTTCCTTCAAGTCTCAGCCTAGATTTATTATGAGCCTGTTTCTTATTAGTTAGGTGCCTTGTACTGTGCCGTATGTACTTACGTAACGCATATCAGTACGTATATATATATATATCTTGGCCGGATTGCGCGAATACAAAAACTTGGAAGGCATGTTTCGGACGAGATATTGGGCTCTTCATTCGTACGAGGAGCTCAGGATATATGGAACCGCTCTTGCCTCGGCCATCGCTCAATACCCCGGCCGCAGCACGTGCCGACAAGCGAAACCGGTATCTCCTTGTCCTGTCGCCCTCACCCCCGATCCATGGTCCTTGCCCCCCCCCCCCAGAGAGCGCAAGGGGCGCCGCTTTTCGACTTCCTGCAGAGTCACCCGGAGTACGGGAAGCGCTTTTACGAGGCCATGTCATTCTACACGGAGCAGCAGATGCCTCTGATCTTAGCGTGAGTAAAAATGGAAGCAAAAGAAGCTGACAATCTGCAAAAACAAACTGGCCAAAACGCCCGCCCTGATAGCACAGCGTTTGGAATATTCTGGATATATATGTATATATTGCTCCTGTATGTAGTATGCTTTTCTTGCACAGCAAGAGCGCAAGTTGGCGAAATTCATTCGAAAGCTGGACGAGCAGTGGGACTGTCGAACCTTACCCGCGATAAAAAAGGACGCAAGACTATACGGTGGGGGGGGGGGACTTGTGGTCATTATGGCTTGTTCAGACTGCCGCTGAAACCCTTCGCACTTGAGCCGGAAAGTCCATGTATTTCTTTGAAAACTAACAAATATTGATGTGCACGGCGAATAGATATATAGGGAAAGGGTGGTAGTGCGTGTTCAATTGGGTATGCGCAGGGAAGGATAATTGGTTGGATGAGATTAGTGGTATTTGACGAATTGTGGCAGATTTTCATTCTGAATTAATAATGCCCTGCACATCGTCGGAAGGCAAATACTAGAAAATGTGTATCGTCTGTGATACGTTCTTGTTTGCTTTCACAGTATTGGGTTGGAAAACGAAGTTGATGGTCGGTTCTCAGTTGACAGTAAACCGCGAGAAGGTCGTCAATCGAAAAACAAAATGCGACTGACGGATAGGGCCCACGGAAGATCCCACTCAGTCATACGTACGAACGTGCAAAGATGTGTGAGCTATCTCCTGGATGACTCGAGGCAGAGGGTGAGAGAGCGGACAACGAGAGTTGGGCTCTCTGCTCGGTACTAACGCAGACCCCAACAATTCCCAAACACGTTTCGAGACACACATGATTCCGAACTACTACTACTGCTGTATCTTTGATCGGAAAAAGTACTCCGAAACCACAACACCAACCGCTGCGTCAAACTTTCGCCATGCCTTGCTCGCGCGCTGTCCATGGGTGACCCTCTCAAAAGGTACGACTGGTCTCCCTTCAACGGGAAGACTGTCGTGGATCTCGGGGGCGGCCTGGGCACGGTAATGGACAGCGTGGCGAACGCCCACCGAGGAATTGAAAAACTAATCAGCTTGGACACCGAGAGCGTGACCGGCATGGCCCCCAAGCCCAGCAACGACAAGGTAAGGCAACGGGGGGAGGGGGGGGGCTGCTGTACCCCGATACCTCGTATGGTTTTAGACTCGTCCCACGGTAGGGGCGCAGTAGAACTTTCTGAGCTCCTCACATGAGGAGCCTTAATATCTCACCCCAAACATTACTGACTTCGGAAACATTCGTTCGCGCAACCCGACCAAAACTTCCAATTGCGGTAGTCCAAAAACAAACATACCAGTAAAAATATAATAGTATCCGGTGGTTATTCACACGTGAGCAGCTGAACCGGGCATAAACTATTGAGCCAAAAAGTGGTACCCCTGCCGTGGGATTGCTCGGTAGAGGCACGAGCACTTGATTGGATGCCATATTTCGGACTGACCAGGAACAAACCAGTACAATTATCAATTGTCATTGGGAAAGTCCTGCAAGAGTAGTTAGTGTTGTACAAACTGTTTCGGGGGACCATAGAAAATAGGAGCGCATATTGCTATGAATACGTAGTAAAAAATAGGGAAATATAAATATATATGCTTTTGTTTGTACCGTGCGTGGGTCCTGTTTATTATGCCCCCCCCGATATAATATTCGGTGGAGATGTACCCAGGCTAGGAGCCATGGGAACGTTCTCAAGTTTCATGTTCCATTTTGTTTTCCAAAATTGCCATCACCATACGTACAGAAACTGATTTTGAAAAACGAAACGGAACCTTGTTGCGGGAAAACCTACAGTACCAATCAGGACCAAATATGCTTATAATAGTGAAAATACTGGAACATACAGGTTTTTGTCTACGTGATGTGTCCTGATTACTATACGACGCGTGGTACGGTAGAGGTAGCACGTTTTGGCTGAATCGTTTTCTGAGCGATCGGGCTCCTTAACCCAAATTCGTCGGACTTTCATTTTTGAGACGAATACTGTTTCAGAATACACTTCGGACATGGGATTTCTCATACGGTGAGCACTTTTGTTTTCTTCCACAACCATTTTTTCGGTGAGGTATGACGCTCCTTAAGTGAAGAGCTCAGAAAAATCATGGTGAACCTCTATCGTAGCATGCGTCAGCACCGTATAGCATAGGGTGGGAGCTGGTAGTCGATTGCTCAAGGGAAAGCATCGTTTTTCACGAGCGGACGATTGACGTGGAGCATATAACGTTGTCCAACCTGAGTTGCACCCGCGGTGCGAGGATAGTAGCACGCAAAGGTTATCCCCACAGGGGGGGTTCCTTTCCCAACTCGAGGCAAAACGCGTCTTCTGTGTGGCTCCGAGTTGGAGACAGTTGTACTGCACCGGGGAGGAGTGGGGTAGGGTGGGGTAGGGTAGGGTGGGTTGGGATGCAGAGTGAAACAATACAGGGGAACACAGTAGACAGAAACCCGTGTAAACTTTTATTCCAGTATATTACTCGTATAGCTTTGTCCAGGGTCAGGCTCTAGAGGGACACACAAACGACGTATATCCACGCCCAACACCTTTTGTTTTGCCGAGAAACAATACAGGTGGCGTTTGCAGCTAGCAATACAACCTATAGGGGAAGACCCAAAATACATAAATCAAATTGAAAAGTCGTACCGTTACCTTCATCGACTGTACAGGTGGAGCTCGTTGTGGGCGACTTCTTTGACGCCTCCACCATTCCCAAGTGCGACTGCATCTTCATGAAGCACATTCTGCACGACTGGAAGGACGACGAGTGCAAGGAGATCCTCAGGGCCTCCTACAAGGCAAGTATAGCAATGGTGCTCTAGCACAACACCTGTTGTATACGCATGGGCTTCAGAGCCCGCTGCCCCGCACCGATAACGCCAACTAAGAAAGGGGTACCCTTGTCACTGTGTTGCCAAACACATCTCTGTCGGACCGGGCTCCTATTAACCCGTTCTCGTTTTATCACCACCAGTGCTTCATGTTACTACGTCGTATTGTTCGTGATAATGGTAGGGGGGTCTGCAGTATTGACACAATTTGGTCAAGTGCGTATTCAGGTATGACCGGTAGAACCTTAACCCCCCTTAAGAACTGGTCTCACAAATTTGGGGACAAACTACTTGGAACTACGTAGTGTGAAACGTTTTTTCAGATATGAATGGGTTACAGTATAACCTTCCATTTTTTATTGAATTTTCCATCGCATTTATTATCTTCGCCCTCTTCTTTTATTTCTCCTTCACAAAACAGTCGTATACCTCTCAGTAGGGTCTCTTCTCGATCTTTCTTCCCCCACTATGGCTCGTGCCTTGCACTTTTATCGCGACAATACTTTATTTCAGGCCTCTCTCCCCTCGTCGACCCGCATCGAATTGAGCCCACGTACGTACCTTGTTTGAAGGTATTGGACTATATTTATAGTTATGTTTTTAATTTATTGTATACAAGCATGTTCAGTAGTAGATGGTATTGTTTGAATAAGCACTGTCCCGGTCGCCCCGGTGGTCTAACTGGTAGCCACGAAGCCTGTAGGGCCGGATGTCGAGGGTTCGATTCTCCCCATGGAGGTTTTTATTCTCACGTGACACCGACTGTCGAGAGCGCGTATTATACGTGGGTAAGCAAACTTCGACGAGAGTTGATGAGGGAAGAAAGTGCTGAAATCTTCTCGCGATAAAAATGCAAGGCAAGAACCGTAGTGGGGGAGGAGGGAGAGGAGCCTACTTTGTGACCCCGGATCTGAGTTACGACTAGGGAGGGAGAAAGACGGAAGTGCGAAGATAATGAATGGGATGGAAAAATAAATAAATATATATATATGCGACATGACATACTACCTGGTATTTAAGAATTTGGTAGTTCAGAATTTCAGGCTGAGAAGTTGCGTATTTAAGAGTTTACAGCTACTTACAGTATACTACTGCTACTACTACAGAGCAACCGTTTGTTTGTTCGTTCGTGTGTGTGTTCTTCACATTAAACCTTCCTTTCTACCCGTCGACATCCAGCACACCAGTGTCCGTGCCGATTCTATTGCAAAAAAAAATCCTAGCGACACGTATAGGTACCACGCTGCAATGCAGTAAGCAGAGCAAGCTATGAACTGCCTATACACGACAGCAGCAGGCACGATCTACCCTGCTAGCAATCCAGATAGATGCGTGAAAGAGAGAAAACAAAAGATATTTAAAAGCTAAAAACGAAAAGGAAAAAGTACCGAAGTTGTGTCCGCCACGCATGCCACGAGCGATAGATACTCGGATGCAACACTAATAGATGTAAACAGTACAGGACCCCTAATGAAAAAAAAGGCTAATAAGAAAGCCAGGCTGAGATTTAGAGGAAAACAATATATTTGGGAGTCGTGATCTTGACATCAGTGTAGAAACACCCTCTCGCAAATGAGAAATTGAGCCTGGACTAGATTTCCCGCTTCATAATAGGTGTCCTTTACCGTACGTGGTATCATACTGAGGGTAGTAAGGAGAAGCGGGAAAAGGTGACATAGCCCGTAAGACTGATTGGTGTAGGAGGCGAAAAAGTGTGTCCAGACCTGCCACAGACAGGCCGTCAAAATGGTCAACAACATTCAGGCGTTTCCGTATACTAACGCCGGCGTCCCCGGTGGAATGACAGATGAATATCGTCCCTGTTAGAGTCAAGGTCGCGAGTTATCATTACGAAATTGTTTTTTTTTTCTTCTTGAAGATGGTCTCTACTCTATCACTCCCTGGACAATAGCCTACTGAACATGCCTACTGTAGATCCTAAGAACAATAGACTATTGTCCCATTTTCTCTGAGCCTGTTGGGTAAAGGAAACAGGTAGCCGTGGACACATTTGACCCTCCTGTTGTTGCAGGTTTCAGCAGGTGCCGATGCCCCAACCTATTGACAGACCAATAGGCATATTCAATAGGCTATTGTCCAGGGTGTGGTCTCTATACATGGTGCACTCTATAATATGCTGTTTATCGGGAGGAATAAAAGTGCTGTACACTGTACACCCGATGAACGGTCCCAATGGCCTAACAGTATGCAACGAACAATATTGCAACACAATGATGAAAGTCCGCCGATTTTGGATTAGAGAGCGCGACCATTAAAAAAACATGTAAGCCAGCAATTGCAGGGGTTGTCATGGGCTGTTTGTCCGAGCCGGGTCGGGCCGGGTCGATCTGAAAACTGGGACAGGCCGGGCCGGGCTGGGCCGGGCCAGGCCGAGACATTTAAAAACGTAATGGGCCAGGCCGGACCGGGCCGGGCAGAGACTTTTGCAAAATGATGGGCCGGGCTGGGCCGGGCCGTCAACATCTGAAAATGTGATAGGCTGGGCCGGGCCGGGCCGCGGTTCATCCTCTGAAAATTTGATGGGCCGGGCCGGGCCGCAGCCCACCCGTTCGAAATTTGATGGGCCGGGCAGGGCCGCGGCCCGTGAGATGTGGGCTCTAATTAGGCCGCTCCGCCCGGCCCATGAAGCGGTCGATATGTTTTGACGGGCCGGCCCGGATCGACGCCCATGAGATATGGTGTGCTACCGATACCTCTGCTACGGCCTCCACTGTGCCCATGAGGTGGCTCACGTGTTTTGACGGGCCGGCCCGGGTCGCGGCCTATGTTATGTGGTGTAATACTGCTACAGCTACGACTTTTTGAGTGTACTTGGGTTGCTGTCCGCCAATAACAGCTACGTTCGTACGATGCATCTCTGGAAAATCGCCTCGGGTACTATGATGCCTTGTGCAAATGTCGGATGAAAACCTTGGTACCGTAGTGGGTGTACGGACGACACTTACCGCCGTCTCCGCGACGCAGGCAGCATGACGTTCTTGCCCTGTTTCGTCCCGTAGTAGCGACATGTATTGCAGCAGTAGTACCGGGTGTTGTAGCAGCATGTACTTTTGCAGCAGTACCGGGTGTTGCACCAGCATGTTGTATCGCCGCAGTAGTACCGGGTGTTGCAGCAGCACGCGCTGCTGCTGCTCTGCTGGTGCTGCGGGTGTTTTGCAGCAACACGAGGAGGTGGTGGTCCTCAGCCGGGACGGAAGCCATAGGACAAAGTCGTTGATGGAAAATAATTGTGTGAGTACTCGTAGTGGGTACTGGTTAGGCGTGTCTCATGGGCCGAAAACAGGTGTCCCCCCAAATTCAGACGGAAAAATACGAATACACAACGAAAAATCAACAATTGACTGTACCAAAATCGCGTCAGCGTACACTCATTCATGCACCTTTTAGTACTGGACAAGTCATGGGCCGGGTCATGGGGCGGCCCGTCAAATTCACGGGCCGGCCCATGAAAATTATCGGGCCAGCCCATATTGAGCCCGTGTCTTGTAGGTCTCGTTGCCATGTGATGGGCCGGGCCGGGCCGGGCCGAGACTGCCCATGAAAATTGTCGGGCCGGCCCATATTGAACCCGTGTCTTGTGGGTCTCGCTTCCATGTGATGGGCCGGGCCGGGCCGGGCCGAGACTTCTGGGAAAACGATAGGCCGGGCCGGGCCGGGCCGAGACTTCTGGGAAAACGATGGGCCAGGCCGGGCCGTGAATGTTTGAAACTGTGACGGGCTGGGCCGGGCCGCGGCCTACCCTCTGACAAATTCGTGGGCCGGACCGGGCCGGGTCGCGGCCCATACTCTGAACATTTGACGGGCCGGGCCGCGACCCATCATATCGAAAATTGATGGGCTGAGCCGGGCCGGCCCAGCCCCGGGCCGGCCCATCAGCGTCGGCCCATGACAAGCCCTGAAAAACCGCTACATCCGAGGTTGTGTGTAACAGAGAGGTGCTTCTTTTTTGTTTCATGTTTCGCTGTTATAATAGATATTTAGAGTCCCAGTAGACCTAACAAAAACACACAAACTCCTAAGACTCCAGGAGGTATCTGTAAAAAAAACGCAAAAAACTTGCAACCCCTGCATACTCCGTACGCGCCCCTCGGCACGAGAGTACGGAGAGTGTGTGCGAAGTTTCACCCCTCAACGAAAAAGTACGTCTCGAGTTTTTTATAGATGTAATGTTTTGACGGAATCCTTGAACCCACTCGCAATAATGCTATTCACCCAATCAGGCACTCAGGGACGGCGGCCAGCTAATCATCGCTGAAAAAGTCACCTCCGACTTTGGAGATACTTCGCCGCAGACTATTCCAGCCAAGAACATGGACATCTTGATGATGGTGAGCACACGTAGGCATAAAAAAACGGTGGGAGGATAGAAGGCTCGCACGGAGAGGGACGGGATGAGATATAGACGACTGGGGGACTCGTTGGCGTCTAGGATCTGTGTTGTGTTGCTGTTGATAGTTCAGTCGTTGTCGCATTGTGTCATCTTAGTATGTTAAGATAAATAGGTATATATATATATTTCACATCCACAGAAACCTTCGATACAACTCCTACAATACGATGTGTTCATACTACTGCAATTCAAGTCGTCCACAACGATAACCTCGAGGTTGGGTGCTCTGCTGAAGTCACCATTTCTTTAGGGGAAAAGGTCTGGACGTTTGTGTGTGGGAACAAGTGATCGTTACCGAAACGTCATGTTGCAATACCGGTCCTCGTTTAACGGAACATGCGACCAATGGATGGTAACGGGTAACGGGAGTTCAGTTTCCTGCAAAACGTGTGTAACTAATGACGCGTGCTACAACAGAGGTAGCAAGGTATACCGTTTTTTGGCTGAAACGTTTTCTGAACGATCTAGTAAAGGCTCCTTAACCCAAATTCGTCGCAAAAAATCATGTTTGTGTTGCCATACACTCCATTTTATACTCGGGGCCACGGTACCGTTCATCGGGTATATACCACTTTTATTTTCCTCATAAAATCAGTTTCTGACCTCCTATTTTGTATAGAGCTCCTCAAGCCACCACCCCTCAAAGGGCAAAAACAAAACATGGTGCACCTCTACCGTACGTAGCACGCGTCATAATAGACTGAGTGATGGGGCCCCTTGAGCCCCGAACCTCAAGCCCCGAATCGTCTGACTTTCGTTTCCTCTGTTGCAATAGTTTTGAACTGGATACTTAGGCTATGGGATTGCGCACCGGGTACCGACGTACGTAGCATTTTGTTTTTTGTTTCCTCCAAAATCAGTTTTTGATGTACTATTAGTACAGAGTTCCAGAAAGTGGGCATCCTCAGAAAAACCTGTAAACACGGTGCCCCTCTACGGCAGCAAGCGTCTTCTGGACCCTCGTTTATTCCCGTTTTCATGCACCATCCATCAGAGAACCTTACCCCTAGCAGGAGCCAATTTTAGGTGCACCGAGATTCGAGCTTGGCGATTCGGAACGCGTTCTGCTATATATAGGGGTAGGGTTCTCTGATGCATGGCGGATGGACCGTAAATGCGTGAAGGTCCAGGAACAGTAGTTAGTATGTCTTGCAGGAAACTGACCCCCTCCCGGCTGCCACCGGGCGTATTTTATTTATGACGCATGCTACAATAGAGGTGCACCATATTTTTTCTGAGCTCCTCACTTAAGGAGCGGCATACCTCCCCGACAAAAACGATTTTGGAGGCAAATAAAAGTGCTGCCGGATGAGCAATATCATGACCGGATTTTCCTCTGAAACATGATTCGCCACAAAAATGAAAGTCCGACGAATTTGGGTTAAGGAGCCCGATCGTTCAGAAAACGATTCAGCCAAAACGTGCTACCTCTACCGTAGCAGGCGTCTTATCGACGACCGATCGGTGTTATTTATTGGTGTTAAGAGAGGGTGGGCGAATGAAATTGATTAGTAAATGACTGCAGCTGCATACAATAGTAGTGCGGATTGTTTCATTCTGCCGACAAAGGGAAACGATAGAGGGAAGGAAGCAAAGGCGACCTCATGATTGTCCGATATTGATGCTTCCATAGTACCAAACACGCACATAACCTAGAAAGCTCCTGGATATCTACACACACACACGGCACGCATACGCGGAGAAGCCGGAGGAGATGAGCGCGTACTATGCTACGGTTCGGTTGTGTTGTTCCGGCACTGCCCAGGTCTTTTGCGGATCTTTCGAGCGTTCTGCTGAGGAATGGACGACACTGCTCGGCGGGGAGGGCCTGTTCAAGGTCGACACCATCACCACCACACCGGAGGCGATGACCAGCATCATCACGTGCACGAAAGTCTGAAAATATCGTGCGCCTCTCGGGCGGAAGCAAATTGCATGTCGCCGGGTGACACACGAAATAACAGGTGGTACGGACGCGTTAGTCGTACGATAATAATGCCGACATTCATTGGATGCATACTAATGATTACGAAGCGTTACGTCGTACGAGTAGTCGTGTGTTGATACTCATCCATGCCGACAATCGATAGTTTTTGTGCCCTCGAAGTTGGAAACTAACTATTTCACGCACACTCTAGCCGTTACATCCACTGCTCCGCCCATTGTCGGGCATAGCCGTTGGCCCTAGTCGCATCCATCTCTGGCGAGCAAGTTTGTGGGGATACTGTAAATGAGTGCGATTTGTGTAACTGCACATCATCTGCGGAGATTGCGGCGGGATTTTATGTTTTCCCGAACGGGTTGGTAACAATAACATCTGGACCTGGATCCCTTTTACAGGATCTTGGGACGAAGGCATGAAAGGCCTCTTCGCTCACTTCATAATTGATACCTCAATCTATATCTGCTCTTCTTCCGCCTCATTGGACGCCCCCTGGTGTCCATCAACCCTCTGACCCTCGTAACCGAGGCAACCCCTTTCGCGAGGCGATCGATTACCCATACCCCTTCATCGAAAGCGGTTCAGGAATTTGGTGTCTGTTTACGGAACACACAACCATGTATTTATCGAGCTATGCTCCGGTGTGCCAGGGAAGGTACGTTTAGGCCCAACCTTTCGAAGCAATGCCGCCCAATAAGGGTGCACCCGGGGAGGGAGGAGCCAAGCCGCCCACACAAAAAGCCAGAAGAACCCAAGCGGAACCGTGTCCCCGATTTTCGCTTTTCAACAAAGGCGTGTAAACCAATTATTATGATAACCTTCGGCCCACAAGCGTATACCTCAGAGGACCTGGCGCTAGTTACAGATTGGCTCGAAAAGCGAATGTAGCCGGAAAAATCACTGCAGCAGCAACATCAGCTTGAACTTACGCCGGACTTGGAGCAGAGAGCGCCCGACGTTATAGGCCAGCTACACGTGCCGACTACTGCTTTACGTACTGCTGCTGGGTCTGTTTGCCTTCACATTTAACCGATATGTTTACCTAACTACATCGACACACCCAGTTTCCGTCCTGATTCCATATCCTAGAGATATACTAATTATGTTATCACAGACTGTGAAACAGAGAAACCATAAACCAGAAATAATCGCCAAACATTGGGTGAATCAAGTAAAATGTCAACATACCGGGTACGACAACACAACACCTAGCTAGGCGGACCAGAAAAGCAGAAGCAAAATGCAATAAAACAAAACCGATACTGAAATGAAACATAACACATATAACGTAAGGAGGCCACGAAGGCTGAAAGGAGTAGAAAATATACGAGGTTAAGATGAACAGATACCTGCTGCACAGACGAAGCAGCACGAAGAAGAGAAGGAAGATGCCGGCGTAAGGACGGCAAGGGGAAAAGCAAACAAAGAGAACCTATGCTAAACAGCAAGGAAGAAGAAATAACAAAAACGAGAAAATATTCAACATGTGCTCCCGTCTTTGCAATAAAACCGACGCGGGAACATTCTTACACCCTCTGTCACCTGCTTCCTCCTGTCGTCAATAACCGTGTCAAGTGTCAAAACTGCCACTGCCGCGCCCCCCCCCAGGCAACAACTAGACAAGAAACAAATACTGTAAATGAAAACAAAATAATTTAAGAGCTAGTCAATCTACACCTTGCCACGCGATCTGTAATTTCGTTTTTTTCATTCGTCGACAGTTTTATCAGCACAACTGCGACCCCTTCCCGTCCCCTTGTCGCCGCTCCGGGCGTCCTCAGCTGCGTTCCGTTACCAGCTCACCTCTGCCTCGTCCCTGTGCCACCTCGCCATGAAGCAGTTTGCCGCTTTGAAGACCCCCCGACGCTATTTATCACTTTTCTTAGCCTCCCACCCCCATAACACCGGCTTTGCTCCGAACAGCAAAGGGAAACTTGCCATTGACCCCTCAGTGGCTTGAAAACTCTTGAGGTCGTCTGTTTGAACTTGGGCCCAGTTATTGGCCGGCTGGTCGGTCTGGTCCCGGTTTCACCCAACCGGCTATCGTCCCAAACACCACCCGACGGGTCAGCCGCTCATTGGTCGTCCTGGGTACGCCCCCCGCAAAGAGGAGGCGTTGTTGGCGGGGGATCATGTCAACGCTCTTGAATTGTGACTTCTTGGGGGCCTTGGCGTACGACACGCGGTGGTTATCGCGTTGTCGGTGCTGGAAGTCAATGCTACGTAGGAAGTGTATCGTTTGGATCTAAGAGAAGTGCTCTTTGCCAAGGGTCCACGTCACACACCCGTACAGCGGGGTCTCCATGACACCAGCCATAATCATGCGTACCTTTTGAGTGGACGGGGCTGTGTGCGGTGTTATTGTTATGTGCGGTTCAGCCTCTCTCCCCCCCGCAGGATAAGTATCGAACGATGATGAGATATCTCGGTCACAGTCAATGTCGTGATGTACACAGCAGTAGACCAATGACGGTGAAACGGGGATGGGGCTCGTTTTGGTGACACCGAAAAATTTTGTGGTATTTTGGACAAGCGCAATCCTTCTCGCGATCGCTTTGGTACTTGATGTACATGCACCAGGTGCCACCTACTGTAACCTCACCGAGATGTTTCGTAGGGGATCTCGTTTTTAAGATCTGCCACTGCCGAGTCTGTGACAATCCTTCTCGCGATCGCTTTGGTACTTGATGTACATGTACCAGGTGCCACCTAACCTCACCGAGATGTTTCGTAGGGGATCTCGTTATTAAGATCTGCCACTGCCGAGTCTGTGATCGCTTTGGTAGCCGCGATCTTTACGTCATCCACGTGAATCACCAGCATCGCTACAACTTCGTCATTCACCATCAGTCGAAACGCGCACTGGTCTACGAAGCATTTATCAAATCCACACTCGACCAAAGTCGACGACAGCAGCTTATATCACGAGCGACCGTTTCGTTTCAGTCCTTAAAGAGCCTTGTTGAGCCGGACTACTGTACCATACCCGACAACCATTCACACCCAGTGGGTAATCTCTGGAAATCTCGGTGTCCAACTCGGACTGCATAAAGGCCTGATCAACATCTAAGCCAAGTTTGCATGCAATGGCTGGTACATGTCTGTTAGACGACGTTGATGCAACGGGAGCGAACATATCAAAGCAATCGACTCTCTCTTCTTGGCTATAGACCTTAGCTACCAAACTCGCCGTAGCTCTCTTAGTCATGCTGTGGTCGTCACCCTTCCACTTCAATCGCCGCTTCGAGTCCACAACATTACTACCCTTGGCAACATCATATATCTCAGCAAAACGTTTAGGGGGCCCCTAGTCCACAACAAATCAACTTCCACCGCCTCCGTCCAAAAGTCCGAATGCCTTGCCGAGCGTTCCACAGAGTACGACGCTGGCTCTGGTTCCGCTTTGTTTTACGAATCAACCCGGCAACTTCGTACGCCCTTTGTCGATCGCCGCCAGCAGCGCCTGGCATATACGGCCTCCTTCACGGGGCCAGATCGTATTGATCGTCCCCTTTGTTGCTTCTCCGTTGAGCGCCCGCGCTCCTACTTCCCTCCCGAATCTCTTCACGATCTCCCGTTCCGGATAAGTGCTCCCTTAGTTGGCGCGCCGCCGTCCACGCCCCTGTCGGGATCTGAGCTCCACCGTCAGAAGCTGACGCGTCGCTCCCATCCCGGTATTGAATGTCGCTGGTGGGCGATTCCGCTGCTGACCGTTGATGGGTCGTTCCGGTTCACACGTTCGGCTTGCGAATCGTTACCCGCTTGCATCGTTGGAGACACCGCACAGGGTTGCTCATGCATGTATCTCCCCCATACCGGCAGTGGGGTCGTCGGGGCGGAGTTCGAGTCACCCGTCTCTCCCGGCGCAGGCGCGTCTTCTTGGTCCATCGTCCCTCCCTGCTCCAGAAAGCCTGACGGCTGCGGGGGCGGCGCTCTAACTTCGAGTGTCCGGTCTCACGTCACATCCCTCGTCTCCACTACCTTGTTTGCCCGCGTGAGCGTCCGAAAATAGTCCATTGGGTGGTCGATACCCGGCCCGAGGCTAACGAAGCTCTCGCCGCACCGGGGTTGCGACGACGACGGGTGTTTCCAGCAGCAGTACGCTGGGCGAACGAATATGTGCGGCGAAGCAGGTGCAGCGGTTCCATACTGCATATCATACTCCGACGTGCTGCGGGGTTTGTAGAGGCCACGCTGAGGTTCAGGGCGTCACCCGCACACGTGCGCCGCTTCCGCCCACAGGGGTTTAGTCGGCGGTAGTTGGATGCGAGGAAGCCTTACTGGTGCTTAGATGCGCGCGGCAAGTCCCGCGTTCTGGGGGACGCCACGCTCTCTCTGGACTACGCCGTTCTGCTTTGAACGATCGGGGTTAGTGAACTCCTGCTGAATGAAAAATAGTTTGCATGCCTCTCGGAACTCCCCACCAACCCCCCCTCACCGTTGTCAGATAGTACAATCTCAACCTTCGAGAGGACACCGTCGGCGCGCACATCAGCCACAAATGTCCTAAGCCCCTCTATTGCACTCGATTTGTTCTTCAGAACGTGTACCCTCGCGTGGTGGGAGAACTCATCCTCCACAAGCATGACATACCACTTACGCATTAACAGAGAAGGAGGTATAGCTTGGCCCACTCGAGGCAACAAAGAGTCGTCCCAACTTCTTGGACGCTCGCGGCTTTGTGTGGCTGGATGTAGGCTTGCGGTTCCCTTTTTCGCCATTAAACAGCCCGTGCAAGGTTTGTCAGGGCGTGCAAATGCAGTTCAATGTGAACACAGCAGACAGAGCAGCCGTACGAATATCAGTAGTCCGCATGCGCAGCTGGCTTATCATGTCGTGCGCTCTGCTCAGAGCCCGGTGTATGTTCAAACTGCTGTTGCTGCTGCAGTTTTTCCGGTAACATTCGCTTTTCGAGCCAATCTGTAACCGGTTTCACTGTAGGTTTCCAAAACGTTCCACCTCGAGTGACGCAGCAGTCTCTCCCAGCCTTACTTCGTTCGAGTGACCGTCTAAAGCTGTCTGTACGGGCGTTGCTACGGGGGGGAAGCACGGGAAACGTCAGTGGAAAATCGCAGGAATACGTTACACACAGTCTTCCCGGTGGTTGGGAGTTGAACGGGGGAACGGCACGTAGCCGTCGTCCAGCTCGACCGTGAGTAATTGAATCCGTCACCTTCGAAGTTTAATCTTCCATCCATCAAAAAGATAAATGGGCAAGCCTTCCTCTCTAGCCGTGAACCTCACTCCTTGCTTGGAAGCAGCCATCAGTGAACACAGGTTGAACGCAATGCCCAGTTTGTAGGCCGCATCCAACAGTTTTGGCACTCAGATTTCCTGACAATACAATCGTCGGTGTGCCATACCCCGCTACATCGATGCGATGGAGTTGTCACCGATCCCGACCTTATCGTCACTCAGTCGAATGTCGCTCAAACGGTCAGCTGGGTGAGTCATAGGAAAGGATACACCGCTCTATCCGCTATCCACGTGTCACCCATGCCTTCGCCACTTCCTTCATTTCACGAGTCGTCATTCGTACCAAGGCATATTTTTCGCAAGACAACACACAATAGTATCACCGCTCTTGTTCTGGCCTTGGAATCCTCCACCGGAAGTCTGCTCTGAAGCTGGGGGCATGCAAGCCTTGAGATCTTCACTATTTCCAACAGTGCCCGGGCCCCAGGCAATGGATGCATTTTCCATTGACTTTGTCGTCATCTGAGGGAGATGATGCTCGTTCGGGGGCGGGGACTATGTATTTTCGCTCGACATGGTCTCGGTACAAAATGGTCCGGATTTCTTTTTCGTAGTCGTTCGTAGGTGTCATTTCTAGATTTCGTTTCATATACTCTGTGATGACTCCAGCATACCGTAGCGCACACTCCAACGGCCTTGTCGACACGGCTGAATAACTCCATAGGCTTTTTGACTACTTGCCATCCGTATTGTGTCGAAGGCGTCCGACCACTTTACTTGGTCTGTCATAGTTTGAGGCGTCGACCATTATTTCAGTATTTGTCGACCTCCACTCTGCGATTGAGTAGCAAATACCCTTCATAAGAGCTCAGGGCCAGCCATGGTCTCAGATAAACATGCCCACGCAATCCTAGCTTTCTTGATTTATTTAGGGATCAATCCCTGCTCCAATACGAATCTAGTTTTTTTGGCGGTGACGTCAGCCGCAACTCCTATGTCAGTCTCCAGAAAAGTCAATCATCCACTTATCGACTCGAATCCCTCAAACCGTTAGCACCATGCAGGATATCGTGAAGGCAACGCCCTGAACTTTGGTACCGAGGGGCTTAATGCTGCTTAATTATCGGCGTGGCCAATATTCACGTTTGAAGTACTGTACCTTGGCACTCCCTACTATCAGCCTTTACATTACCGAGGGGCGGAAAACTCCCACCGGCGTTGGCTCCTTCTCCTTCCCGACCAGAGGCCGAGGCTGTCTCGTGCCTCAATCCAGCTATGGTGATACCTTTATCCATGCTCTCGAAATTGCTGGTCTTGTTGTATAGCGGGCAGCCGGCACTAATCAACCGGCGTATATAGCGGTACCACTGTGTGGCATTTCAATTCGACTGCGAATAGTCTTTGTACCGCGGGCGTTTCTCTCGGCATGGCGACGAGGGTTTGCGCAGCATGATGATGAGGCGTTTCGCTGTGTGTCACGGCTTCAGTCATTATTATGTCCATCAGATCCATGATACTGCTGTCGTTCGGCGACGGGGCCTCTTCTCGGCCTCCACAATTCACGCTTGCCATAGCCAGGCAGTTCGATCATATATATATAATGTTAACGTGCTGTTTTCGCTCCGTTGTACGAAGGATGATACGCCCTCAACAGCCACACCATAGCAGTAGGCTGTGAGCAAGGCACCGAGAGGCATGCTGCGGTAGGGGTGTTCCTCACACTTGAGTATAGTGTATGTGCTCTATATGTCACCCGAACAAATGACTCATGGAAAATGTTTAGTGCGCTTCACCCGATGGGGAGAAATCGCGCAAAATGTGCGTATGATAGTGCACTTCCCCCGATGAAAAAACGCCAGGACCTAGGTACAGTATATATATCGATTTGTTTCGTCAAAACGAAACGATGTTGGGGAAGGTTCTCCGTTGAACAGCCCCACCAGTCATACATACATACATACATACATACATACTAGTATTCGTCTCAGAAGGCAAGCAAAGTGCTACTTCTATCGTAGTACGGGTCCTTACTGTTGTTACACCCAATGGTGTGGAGAAGATACTGCACTGTATGTAGTGTTTAGCATGTGCCGTGTTCCTTAAATATTTCGTCCCGGAAAATGCACGAGGCCTATACGAAGGCAAGGTGGAAAAGAGGCGTCTTGCATGAGGGTCAGAGCTTCACCGCTCAGCAACATTTCCTCGTTGTGGCAGTATACCGTTTCGTAGCACTGTCTACTCGTAGTACGTGTTCCTCCGTCAGACTATTCGTGTATGTTCTCGTCAGACCACTCGTATGTAACGCCCCTTTTGGCTGGACTGTTCGGCGAGACAAGCTAGATCGAACAAACCCTGTAGATCAGGCCGACTATAAACATAACTGCGCGTCTATCTAGCACACGAGGTACATCGAACAAACCCTGTAGACCAGGCCGACTCTAAAAATAACTGGGCGTCTATCTAGCACCCAAGGCACATCGAACTAACCCTACAGACCAGGCCGACTATACAATAACTGGGCGTCTCGCACCGGACGACCTCACTCCGGGTCTTTCAACCCACGGAGGGGTCCACGGAAAGCTCCCCTTTGCTGTGCGGAACAGATACGGTGTTATGGCCGAGGGCGGCTGAGAAGAGGGGGGAGTTGTATCGGGGGGTTGTTGAAGCAGCGGACCGTTTCATTTCGAAGTGGCACAGGGACGAGGCCGAGAGGAGCTCACGACAGCACGCAGTTGGGGACGCCAAGAGAGTCTGCGAGGGGGGGGGGAGGGAGGGGAGGGAAGTACAAGGGAGGGGAGGGGAGAGGAGGGGAGGAGGATGGGGGCGGGGAGCCATACTGCTACAGCTGTCGACGATTAATACAGAAACGAAATGAATGGTAGGTCGTGTGGCAAGGTATCGGTTCGACTAGCCCTCGAAATCTAGATATTATGTTATTTTTTCTTGTGTCGACTTGCTCACTGGGGGCGGGGCGACAGCGGTAGCACTGACACTTGACACAGCTGTTGAAGAGCGTACTCGTAGGAAGGAGATAGCAGAGGGGATGGCAAAGTGTCCGGATCTATTTAGTAGCACAGACGGGAGTCTATGGTACTGCCATCGCCTTGAGTACGATTTTCTCTTTTCTCTCTTCTCTCTTCTTTCTTGCTATTTGGCCTTGTTTCTACGAGTATCTTTGTTTTACTTTTCCCCCCGCCGCCCTTATGCCGGTATCTTCCTCCTCTTCTTCGTGCTGCTTCATCCGTGCAGCTGTTATCTGTTCCTCTTGAGCACGTATGCTCTCTTCTAGCAGCCTTTTTCTGGTCTCCTTGCGTCATTTGTATTATGTTTCATCGCAATAACTTCTTTTATTGTATATTTTTCTTTGGTGTTGTCCTCGGTGTTGTTGTTGTTGTTGTTGCTTGTGTGTTGTTGTTCGGTTGTGGTTGTTGCTCTTGTGTGTCGTTTTTGTTCTTGTGTTGTGGTGGTTGTCGTTGCGTGGTTGCTCGGTTGCGCTGTGGTTGTGGTTGTCGTTGTTGTTGTTGCGTTGTTGTTGTTGTTGTTGTGTTTTGCTGAGTTGGGGTTGTTGGTTGTTGGTGGTTGCTGTTGTTGTTGTGGTGGTTGTTGTTGTTTTTCATGTGGTTGTTGTTGCGTTGTCGTTGTGTTCGTTGTTGTGCTGTTGTACTTTGTTGTTTTCGTGTGTTGTCGTTTGGTTGCTGGTGCGGTGGGGCATCGTCGCGGTTGTTGTGCTGTGTCGGGACAGTTTCACCTCTGCTTTGGGGACTATGTGACGCTCAAGGGTGGGGTGCGAACCCATGAAATGGGATATATGCAAAAATAACCGATTTCGTGATATTATTTTTGGTTTGGTTTGTGACATGCATTTTATACACGTATTACAGCAGTACTGCTGTGTACATGAAAAACGCTTTTTTTGCGGAACGCAAAACCGTTCTCTTCGGGCCTCTCGGCTGTGAGGCACTCAGAGCGCCGGCGTATACACCACGGCACAAGTGCGGGCCCCGGCCGAGATCCGTGGCGCGTGCTCCTTGCCTTCAAGATAGCGAATGCTGGCAAGTGTAATAGTTTGGGCTTGGAAGACCGGTGATTACGTAATTACCTCAATATAGGTAATTGGTCAGTTTTCGTACTTCTTGGACTGACATTCGTATTCGGGGTAATGATAAGAACGGAAGGGTAATTATACAGTAATGCCCTTCCGGGCCAGATGCCATCACGGCCCTGGGACTAAATAATCTACGTTTCTGCCTACGCTTGATTATAGACGAACGCGAGTAACACCAAGGATGCTTAATAGACGAGCCTGCAAGGGGGTACTTTGTGCCTCACCCAGTCTTATAACAGTATGGCGTCGTCGGCAGGACGAACGTTCCCGTGAACTCACAATGGGTTTCGAATCCCTCTGCAAGGCGATACTCTGTGCCTCACCCCGTCTTTAGAACACAAGAAACTCTATACGGGGAGGCATCCTTCCGAGTCCACACCCCGCCTCGAAGCTGCAGTGTAAAACCTCAAAAGGCGTTTTCATGGTGGCCGTGAGATTTGAACTCACGACCACTACAACCCACCATACATGATATTCTGTTATCCTGCTGACGATGCCATTTGTTGAGCCATTAGTCTGTCGGCTTACGGCTCGTAAAAGGTTAACCAATCGCTTACTAGCCAAACTAAGCCTTAAAACAACATTCCGATTTTTCGGGAACGAAAAAAGAAAACTGTTATACCTTAGAAAAGTATTCGGTGAGCTGGAGTTCGTTCACCACGCCTCGACTGGCGTGCCGGCTTACCCCATAGACCCCGTCGCTTCAGGTGAAGGCTTCCACCTCCGCTACGACGGCGCAACGGGCGTCACCCTGTCCGATGAACCGCAGCTACTTGCACTCAACTTGGTACGCAGCAATGGCTCCCCGGCGCTCACCGGGCACTACCTGGTCGATATGGTACCCCAGCCCGATTTCTCCCCAGTCGAAGAGCACGTTGTCACCTCCGGACGACAGGTCCTCCCCCTCGTTGGAGTTGTAGATCTCGAGCCTGGCAACCTCCTCAGAGTCGCCCACGCTCCGTATATAAGGGTCGCGTTGGGCGCTCTGCAGTACCGCCCCGCGATAACTGAGGTGTCTCCGGTCTCTGCTGAAATGGCGCCACGCTCCGCGCCAGTGACACCCTCGGTCTCGCCCTTACCGGCCCTGCTTGAGCGCTTAACACCGGAACAGCGCTCTTGGTTCCTGTGCGTCTGGGCGCGCCTCCCTCAGCATCTGCGAGCAGTAGCGTTTGATCTCTACGGCCTAAATTGGACCCCGGCAGCCATCGAGCAGCTGGGGGATGTCCTTTGCGAATTTTCTGACGTTTTATCCAAGTCCAAGATGTATTTTGGTTCCTGCTGCTTGATGCATTTCGTGATTTCGGTCCCGGAAGGTAGCGCGCCTGTCACGTACCGACCGCATAGCATAATTCCCATCATGGTCAAGGAAGTGGAAGCCACTCTGAACCAGTACCTCGCGGCAGGGCTGGCCCAGCACTCGACTTCTCCATATTCGAGCCTGCTGGTGGTCATCCCGAAGAATTCTGGAGGTGTTCGGATCACCGTCAACTACAAACATCTCAACCAAATCAGCACCCTTAGCCAGCTGCCCATCCCCCGCGTGGATCAAGTCCTCGACTGTTTGGGGAAAGGCCGGGTGTTGTCCCTATTTGATTTGGTTTCTTCGTTCCACCATAGTACCGCACACAGGGACGCTGTTCCTCTTACAGCCTTTTGCACTCCCACGGGCCTCTGTGAGTGGCTCGTCATGCCCCAAGGCAGCAGTGCGTCGCCAGGCTGGTTCGCCAAAGTGATCAACGAAGTTATCAAGGGATTGGGGCAAGTGGCGGCTTACCTCGACGACGTGATTGTCTTCGACTCCGACCCCGTGTCCCACGTCAAGACGATACGGGTTCTCTTCGAGCGGCTGCGCAAGCATAACCTCAAGTTATCCCCCTCCAAGGCACGCCTGGGTGCTACGGATGCTGAATTGTCTGGCGCCACTCCATCTCGCCCGAGGGCGTGCGTCCAAACGCAGACAAAGTGTCAGCTTTGACGAAAATGCCCATGCCCCGGAACATCAAGCAGGCCCGCGCCCTGATGGGCGGGATAGGGTACTATTGCAAATGCCTACCTGACCTGTCAAAACGAACCCGACCAATCACCACCCTCCTTCGGAAAGGGGTCAAGTTCGCCTTCACGCCGCCGATGGAGGTCATCGTGCGCGAGATTCTCGCTGAACTCGCTACCTCTCCTATTTTGGTTATCCCCGACTGGGAGGCTGTAGCCGACGGGTCCCGTCCCTTCCACGTGTATTGTGACGCCAGCATCGACGGTGTTTGGTGCCGCCCTCGAACAGGAACAGCCCGATGACTCTGTGCGACCCATTGCCTACATCAGTCAGGGTACCCTCGGCTCCGAGAGGCACTGAACACCTCTCGACTTGGAAGCAGGCAGCATAGTCTGGGCCATCAAGCGACTTCGAGGCTACCTCTGGGGCACGACGATTCCTCATTATTTTGGACCACAAGGCGCTCGAGAGCATCGGGACATTGGGAGACCATAACCCGCGCGTCCAGCGATGGCTTGAGTTTCTCACCGCGTTCGACTTCGTACTCAAGTACCGCAAAGGCACCGCCAACGGAAATGCTGACTTTCTGTCCCGCTTGTCAGAGCCAGCAGTCACAGAACACGACCGCAGTGGATCTTGCAGCCTCACCCCTGCCGCCGACGACGACAATATCTTCCTCATCCGAGCCTGCGGACTCGTCACCCGTTCTTCGCCAACCCCTGGGGTTGGCTTGGGTGGGCTGGTGCCCGGGCTGGTGCCCGGGCCCCCTAGTGGGGGTTTTGGGGGCCTACTCTTCACCTCTTCGAGTGTTCGCGATTTTCGCACACACGGGTCACGTATGCGGATTGACGACCACTCTGCTCCCTCGGGGAGATTCGTCGCTCGTGTATCTGCTTCCGTCGCCACCGTCGATCGCCGTCCGACCCGTGGGGAATGTTCACCTGCCGCCGACCCCACTCCCGCTTTGGATTTAGCCGTACCCTCAGAGGGCGGCACGGGCTCTGCAGAAGCCCGCTGCTGCGACAAGTATCGTCCAGCATGCTCCTCCCCCGACGACCACTCCACAGCGACCAGATTCCGCCGCGATCACAAATCCGGTCGCGTCCGCCCCTCCGCCGCCCGACAAACCGGCGCCTCTCACGGTTTTGCCGCCCTCGGGCCGCATTTCCACCTGGACGCGTCGACGAACAGCCGCCGCCACAGGCACTGCACCGCCAGCTGTTGACTATGGTTTTGGGCCCGGCGGGGACCCTCAGCCATCTGTCCGTCAAGCTATGCCCCCGCCGCGCGTCCCTCGGCTACGCCCTCCTTCGGCCGTCGTTATGGCTTCCACTCCTGCCGCCTCGCCTGTCCCGACGGTACCCATTCCGCCCGACCGCGAGTGCACCGAGCCTGACGGGACTCCTATTTTAAGACTTCCGACGGCCGCTGGCATACTGTCCGTCACCGAGACCGACTTGGATGCCCTGGGTGCAGCTGCCAAACCTCAGTTCGGTGAGTCCGCAGCGCGCTATTCACACGCTGACTGGGCGCGGGAGCAACAGGCCGAGCCCGCGTGCAACGCTGCCATACGCTACATACATCTCGGCCGGCCAGAAGCCTTGCCAGTCGACATTCCGTCGTGTTTTCCCTCACACCAGCGCCCTTCCTTTTCGGAGGTTCAGGAGCTGGCTAGCAAAGGACAACTTCACACCACCGCAGACGGACTCGTCCTACTGGTTCGACGGCCGTCCCCACCCTTAGCGCCTGATTCAACGCGCTCGGTGGGCCGAAAGGTCTGTTTGTTAAACAAAGAGCCCCTTCGCATTTACGTGCCACTTCTCATGCGCCCCTGGGTCATGCAGGCTTGCCATTCCACAGCTTCCTGTCACTTAGGGACCGCACGAACTCTGCGCATACTCGAACGTGCTACTGGTGGATCGGTATGAACATCTGCACCAGGTGGTGGCTAGGCCATTGCTTGTAGTGCCAAGCGCGAAAAATCTCGCGGCTGACGGTTCGGTGGCCCGTCATATCGATGCCCCAGCCTGAAGAGCCAGGCGTCGCTGTCAGCGTCGATTGCTTCGGCCCTCTCCCAATCACGTCCCGAGGCAACACTTACATCTTGCTCTTCACTGACCGCTTCAGTGCCCGCGCCGACATGTTCGCTGTCACCGCGACCGAATTCACCGCCGAGGGTACGGCTAACATCCTCATCAACGAGAATATTCCCCTCTCGGGATGCCCCCGCAGCATTTTCTCTGACAACGGCCTCTAGTTTTGCTCAAAGCTTTCGCAAGCCGTCTACCAGCTTATCGGTGTTCGGAAAATCGCCACGAGTTCCTA